>QRFJ01004766.1:0-168527 GCA_006176705.1 Cocos nucifera | reverse complement strand
ACGTGATTGTTTTGAGATCTGTGCAGATGAGTGAATCAAAGTGTTAGAGTGTTTTGATATATGTGCTTGGCACGATCCGATGGATGATATTGTGGAGATCATTCTTTCATCCCCCACCTTATTGTTTAAAGGTACACCCACCAAAGGTTATCGAATCGACCCCTTGTGTGTGGCTCGTTTTTTTTATTTTTATGGAACATTAGTGGCTTGGCTTCTTTGGGATGAATTGGTATGAAAGAAATCATTTATGAACAAATTACAAACTTTAAGAAGCTCCTCCTTGGTTTTCTTACTGATAATGATGATAATGAGATCACTAAAAACTAGTGATATGGCTTAAGAAATGTTCTTTAAGATGTAAATAAGTATTGCTATGTCGGCATATATGAAAATAATTTATGTATGTCTTGGACGCTGAGATGGCATTGCCCCATGTACACTCCACCGCCACTGGAGTGGTTTAACTGTCAAAAGTCTCTTCCACCTACCCCTCGTTATCCTTGTCTTTCTTTCCTTTGTCAAAACGCAATTCTCTCTCTCTCTCTCTGTGTGTGTGGGATTACACAAGGGATGCAAGCCTCGAAAGAAAACAAAGTTACATTCTAACGAGACTACGAACAAATACCTAGCAACAGTGATATAACAAACTAGGGAGCAAGTATTCTTTAAGTACTCTCTCTTCTTCCATACCAGCATTTGCTAACCACTCAGCAGGTTGGTTTCTCCCTTTTTTTTTTTTTTCATTTTTCTTTTCTCTCTTCTTCCTAGTTCAATATGGTACCATGGTCATTGGAAGGAGACATTATCATTATTATTCGTGTAGATATATGAAAATTCCAGTCCTTTTTGTATCGGCCATGTTGGTCCAAAACATATAAATATTAGATATAAGAAATAGCATACATCACAATAACAATCCGTGTAACTAGCGGAACTGGCAGTTATTTGGATGAAAAAGAAAGGGAGAACGCAATGGAGAAGAGAGGATCAACAACTGTGGCTAATAGCAATTATGAGAAACATGAAGAGAGATTGATCCAACCGAAATGCACAGAAATAAAAGAATATATATAGAAGCAGAAATACTCTGGGCATTGAAGAGCTTGCGACAATGGAAGAGATTATATGAAAGCTTCTCTCAATAAATTATCATTACCGACCATTAACTCAAAGGATGTATCACAGACACTAAATACACATGTGTGATAGAAAATAACCCATTTATTAATTATAGTCAAAATTACAATTTTGCCCCTAGAAGTGTATTACAAGTGTCAGCCAATTCTGGCTTCTAGGGCACATATATCTAACAGTGGCAACCCATCAAACCTAAATACGAACCTCTTGGTGCAGCTACTTGTATGATTAAGTTCTTCTATCTTGAGCCTCGATCAGATTGGGGTTAAGGTGAACTCATCAAACCCTAGTCTCTATCATTTGATGTAATCATTCGATTCAAGTCCAATGTGAAAACCTAAATAGAAACTCTTTCTATTATTTCACTCTGCCATGGCCATGGATTTCTGGACTTGATTCTCATGATCATCATAGGGCTGCTCCTCTACCACTGAGGTAGATAGATTCCATCTTGATGCTATCCAGTTCCTACAACAAACATGCTATAGCCAACATACACCTCAGGATTCGATATGGCTAGGAGACCGAGTTATAGTGTAGTAAAACTATAACACTCTCAAGATGAACTACTGATGCATCTCAGATCAAAGAACCAGACACACCACTACAGCATCGAGTCAGTCATTGATGAGAAGGTAGACTTCCTAATGACTACTCGAGGTGGTCACGCTCAGTGCCCTCGTTCTCTAACGAGTACCGTACTCTCACTCCGGTGTCTCCACACCATAGACTCAAGACTCATCTACTAAAGAGAAGCAATTGTACACCAACCTTCCAGATCAATCACCATCCTTGTGATGATCCTATGGTTGGGAGCATTTTATGAGTTAATAATGATTATTCTTGTCTTAAATTTTCAACTCTTGAAAATATGAATTATCATTACCGTTAACTCAAAGGATGTATCACAGACACTAAATACACATATGTGATAGAAAATAACCCATTTTATTGATTTTAGTCAAAATTATAATTTTGCCCCTAGAAGTGTATTACAAGTGTCAGCCAATTCTGGCTTCTAGGGTACATATATCTAACATACGATGTGGAGACACCGAAGCGAGAGTATAGATACTCTTTAGAGAACGAGGGCACTAAGCATGACCACCTCGAGTAGTCATTAGGAAGTCTACATTCTCGTCAATGACTAACTCGATGTTGCAGTGGTGTGTCTGATTCTATGATCTGAGGTGCATCGGCAGTTCACCTTGAGGGTGTTATAATTTGACTACACCATAACTCGGTCTCCTAGCCATACGGAACTTTGAGGTGTATGTTGGCTATAGCATGTTCATTGTAGGAATTGGATTGCATCAAGATGGAATCTATCTACCTCGGTGGTAGAGGAGCAGCCCTATGATGATCATGAGAATCAAGTCTAGAAGCCCATGGCCATGGCAAAGTGAAATAATAGAAAGAGTTTCTATGTAGGATTTCACATCGGACTTGAATCGAATGATTACATCATATGACAGAAACTAGGGTTTGATGAGTTCACCTTAACCCTAATCTGATCGGGGCTCAAGATAGAAAACTTAATCACATAGGTAGCTGCACCAAGAAACTTAAGAACAAGACAAAAGAGCTAATTTTGAAGCTTTGATGCACAAGCTGAGTTATTGGATGGCTTCTACTATGAATGCTTCTTTTCTTCACTTGAGAATGCCTTGATTGCACAGCTGGTTGAGTGGTTGAATAGCAATGAAGGCTCTTTAAAGCTCATTATTTTGGATAGCACATAGCTTTTGATTTTTTGCTGATGTTTTCCACTTTCTTCATTTTATATCTTGAGTTCTCCAACTTTAATACGATCTTAGAAGCCTTCTAATCCAAGTTAAGAACTCCAAAAATGGGTTTGTAGCTGTTGGAATACCAAAAAAAGATATTTAGTGCATTTAAAATGAAATCTAGATAGTTCTGAAAACTAGCCATTGGGATTGTCAAAAATTCAAAAGTCGACTCCCTAGAGCCTTGAGTCGACTCTAGTCTCAGAGAAAAAAATCCAACTCTCTATAATTCCTATCCATGCCAATTCTACATTCCAGAGTTGACTCCTAAATTTCGTGAGTTGACTCTAGTTGCAGAGTGAAATATTTAGCATTTTGTTCTTGGATTAGTGCCCCTCCTAAGATATAAGTTGGCTTCTGCATTTTATGAGTCGACTCCTCCATGAGTCAACTCCTGATCGACTCTTGATCTATGCCAAGTATTGAAACTATGCCGAATTTAACTTTAAACTTCTCTTGAGTTCTTTCTTGACCCAATACTCTTTAAGAAATATTTGTCTTGATCTTTTCTGCTCTTCTTTCTTCGTTCTTTCAATTAAAATCATGGAGCATCATTGATATGGATTTTTGTCCTCCTAAACTTCATCTTAAATACTCCAACCAAATTGTTAGTATCAAAAATAGACTAAAATATTTTATTATTCATCAAAATCATACCTAAGGTCAACAAAATGTAATTTAAAATGCATCAAACCAAGTCAATGTCGTGTGGAGGGATAAGGATAAGTTATTGCTCATTTAAATTGAAAGTCCATTTGAATTTAAATGACAACAACTCAATTCTTATCCTCTTGGGCATAAGAAAGGAGGGCATGCACCCTCACTTGCGTGTGGAGAAGTTCACGAGAAACTCTTTCTCGTACAAATTCAAATGGGTGCAGAAGATGGTGAGGTGGTGCATGGGAAGACTAGTCAAACTAGTCTCAAAATTTGTTATCCAATTAATCCTAGTCCAAACTAATTTTGCTAGGTCCAATTAGACTAAATTAAATCCAACTCATTTAGGCTTAATTAGGCTCAATTAGATCCAAATTATATCAAGAATTAATTAAGTCCAACTTCTGATCAAATTAGGGACTAAACCTCCTCGATGATTAAGTCATCTCATAACCTAATTGGATCAAATCCAACTAAATCTAATTCAATTGGACTTGATCCAAAAATCATTACTCAATAAAATTGAGTTAATTAATAATTAAATCACTAATTAAATCTCTCATAAATATAGAGTCTAAATCCAGTTGGTGTCTGGGCAACAAAGTCCCATCAAAATGAAACTATTGATTGAAGAGTCCCAAACCAGCGGGACTCTTGACCCCAGTATCCCAAATGAGTAAAACTCATGATCATAGAGTTTCAGACCAATGAGACTCAATCACAATGTCCCAAACAAGCAGAACATAGAGTTTCAATATAGTAGGACTCTTGATCGAAGGGTCGCAATCCAGTGGGACTATTCACCAGCCATCAGATCAGGTAGGATCCTTTAATGTGAGTGATCCCATAGATTTGAAACTAAGCTGGTAGCATAGGATCTGATTTTTGTACCAATCGAAGTGATCATTTAGCAATGGTACCCAACATTTGGATAGGTCAAATAGTCGCAATCGCAATATTCAAAATCTACACAAATATGGTTACCGCATAATTTATCCCTTTAACCTCTATGTATAGGATGACTCAGAGTTAAACTGCCAATTCTAAAAAATACATCCATATCATGTCTCAATGCAATCAATCCTATGACTCCTCACTAGGGCTACCTTAGCCATGGTTTTGCTAAATTAAAATATAATTGAACACAGCTCCTAAATTCGGAGTAATCAATGCCATCTTGATTCACACACTAACTCTTCAAGTACTTGACTGTGCCCAAAAATCTTTCACTGAATTAGAAATTCAGGTAGTCTGACACAAAAGCACAGTGAGTTGCTTGAAAGTCATCATGATGATCTCAAGTTAGGGGGACACTTATACCTATATTTCATTGGAGCAAATCTTGGCAGCAGAAAAGCTCCAGAGATGGTCACATTCAGTGTAGATGTACCCCAACATCTTATCTGCATGCCATACCAGTGTCTTCACACTCCTTGGTTAAGAGGACAACCAACCTATATCGCACACGGCGACCTATACTTGATTAACATTATCATCCTTGGTAATAACGTATTATTTGATCACGAACAAGTTTAAGGACTAAATGATAAATCCTTCTTTGTTGATTCTATATAATCCTAAGGACTTCATCATAACATAAAAGTTCATTAGAAGATTAAAAAATTTATGATGAAAAAGCTAGAATAATATTTACTCATTAATAATTCATATACAAATACAAAAATTAGCTCAACCATCAATAGGTTGATGATTGACTTTAGGATACTATTCTCAACAATCTTCCACTTGAACTAAAGCCAATCGGTGTAGTGTCTAATACCTATCTTCGACTTGAAGTCATAGAACTTCTTCACCATTTTAGTGAATGGGTTGGTCAGGTTCTTCTTTCTATTGAACTTCTGATGGTTGTTATCACCTCGATCCATGATCTCTCAGATAAGATGGTAGCGATGTAGAATATGTTTTGTTCTCTAGTGTGTCTTCGGTTCCTTGGCCAGAGCAATAGCTCTAGAGTTATCACAGTAGAGCAGAACTAGACCATCAAGGAGGGTGCTACTCCAAGCTCGGTGATAAACTTCCTCAATCACACTGCTTCTTTGGCAGCATCTGATACAGCGAGATACTCCACCTTGCAAACTAAGTCAGCCATAGTGTGCTCCTTGAAACTCTTTCAGTAGATAGCTCCATCATTAAGGATAAACATATATCATAACAAACTTTTGCTGTCATCATGATAAGACTAAAAACTGGAGCCTGTAAACCCTATAAGTCTCAAATCTGACTCATCATAAATAAATCATTGGTCCTTAGTATTTCTTAAATACTTCAGAATAGTTTTAACAATCTTCCGATGGTTCTCCCCTAGATCAGATTGGTATCTACTCACTATCCCTAGTGAGTATGCCATATCTGATCTCGTACATGTCATGATGTACATGATAGTGCCAACTATCGAAGCATATGAAATTCTACTCATACGCTTTTTTTCTTGAGGTGTTGTCAGATAATTCCTCTTCAAGAGAGAAATTTCATAGCCGATCCATAGATAGCCTTTCTCAAAATTTTTTATTCTAAATTGCTTCAGCATAGTGGTTATGTGTGTGTATTATGTCAACTCGAGCAATCTCTTTGATCTATCTATATAGATCTTCATTCCTAGGATGTAGGAATCTTCTTCCAAGTTCTTCATAGAAAATTATGATGATAGCCATATTTTTATTTTCTAATATACAGGGACATCATTTTTAATTAAGAGAATGTTATCCACATACAACATAAGGAATACAACCACTGGACTATTATCCCACTTGTATATGCAGGGTTCTTCTTCATTCTTAATGAAATCATACATCTTGATCATCCTATCAAAATGTATATTTCAACTCCGAGATGCCTGCTTCAGTCCATAAATAGACTTTTAATGTCTAGACACCTTAGACTCATATGTGGATGTGAATCTTTTAGATTGTATCATATATACCTTCTCGTCCAGCTCTCCATTCAGAAAAGCTATCTTCATATCTATCTACCAGATTTTATAGTTCAGATGGGCAGATATCGCAAGCATAATTTGAATGGACTTGAGCATTGCCATAGGAGAAAATATCTCATCATAGTCTATACCATAACATTGATAATATTTCTTGACAACCAGATGGATCTTATAGGTCTCCACCTTCCTTTTCCTTTTGAAGACTCACTTACATCCTATGGATTTTACCTCTTCGGATAGATCAACCAATGTCCATATATCATTGACCTTCATGGACTTCATTTTAGATTTCATGGCTTTAAGCCATTTCTTAGAGTTGGATCTCTATATTGCATCCATGTAGGTGATCGGATCCTCATTATTTTCATCGAGTTCGATAGGATCACCATTTTGGATCAAAAAATCATAGTATCTATCCGACTGACATGGTACTCTGCCAGACCGCCTTACGAGTGTAGGTTCACTGAGCTGTAGATTTATTCTAATCAAATTTGGTTTAGGTTTAGCTACTTGCATTAATTTTTTCACTTGTCAAACATCCTCAAGTTCAACTTTAAAGGTATTAGTTCCTTTACCAAGGAACTTCTTTATCAAAAAGATTGCCTTAAGGCTGACAAATACATTTTGCTCATCAGCAAGGTAGAAATAATATACTTTGGTCTCTTTTGGATGCCCTATAAAATTACACTTGTCAAACCTTGGTTCAAGCTTATCCATTACTGAACGTTCGATGTAAGTCAGACACCCTCAAACTCTAAGATGCGAGAGCAGTAGCTTACGTCTTGTCCATATCTTATATAGAATTTTAGCTATAGACTTACTCAAAACTCTATTTAGAATGTAACAAGCTGACTTGAGCACATATCTCCATAAGAAGATTGGCAGACTAGCAAACTCCATCATGAATCGAACCATGTTCAACAGGATTTGATTCCTTCTTTCAGACATACCATTATACTGTGGTGTTTCAGGAGGAGTCCATTGGGAGAGAATCTCATTCTCTCCTAGATATGTTAGAAACTTACTGAAAAAGGTATTCACTCTCTCAATCAGACCGAAAAATTTTAATACTATTCCTAGTTTGCTTTTCTATCTCATTATGGCATAGTTTGAACATTTCAAGTGACTCCAACTTATGTTTCATTAAATAGATGTACCCATACCTAGATAGGTTGTCAGTGAAAGTTATGAAGTAGAAATATCTAGCTCTAGCACTTGAGCTCATTGGTCTACATACATCAGAATGTACTAGACCTAGGAGTTCACTTGCTCGCTCACCTTTTTTAGTAAAAGGTGACTTGGTCATCTTACCAAGAAGATAGGACTCATAGGTCAAAAGTAATTCATAATTACTGACTTTAAAATTTTTTTCTTAAGCCAACTTGTTTATTTTGTTCTTGTTAATGTAACCTAGCCTACAGTGCCAAAGGTAGACTTCAGACACATCATTTATTTTAGAACATTTACTGAAGGACTGAACCATATTAACAGGCTGTGATACAATATAAATACCATTATTTAATTATCCAATATAAATCATAACACCATTCAAAATGATATTATAAAAATTTTTTTATCAAAAATTCATAACTATTTTTAGCCAAAAGGCCTACAGAAATAACATTCAACAAAAAGCTTAAACAATAATGGTATTCATTTAGAACAACAATATGAGAATTGATTACAAGGTTCATGATTTCTAAAGCTAGAATTCTCTAACATTGAGGAATCTCTTGCCTTCATCAAATCTCCTACTGACCAACAAGCCTTGCATCAAATTACAAATATGATAAAGACTTTTGGTATCTAATATCCAGGTAGTAGTATCATATATTGAGATGTGCAAGGTGTTGTTAGATAATTATTTTGCCCAGCAACTACTTGCTTCTTTCTTGGCCTATTTCGGTCAAGAAAGGCAATGTACTGAGGATAGTTTCTCTTCTAATGTCCCAGTTTCTTATAATAGAAGTACTCTACCTGGCTCTGGTCGAGCTTGGGCTTCTTGGTTTGATCCTATGTAGAGTCCCAGCATGCGACTGCACCATCTTATTCTTCTTCTTCTTGTTCTTCTTCCCTTTATTAAAGGGTCAAGGACCAGAAGAAGACCATCTCACAACTTTCACTGACTCCTTATGGAGCTGGTGATCATTTTCAAAGTTCTACAGTAACCCCAATAAACCATGGTATCTCACTGTAGAATTTATCATTCAAAAATAAGTAAGGAAGGGGATGAAGGACTTGGGCAGAGAGTTCAATATCACATCCTTCCCAAGCTACTCATGCAAGAAAAAGCCCAATTTACTCAGGCACTCAATCATCTCGATCATGTACAATACACGATCGATGACTGATGACCCATCCTTCATTCGAGCATTGAAATTGTCATAACTAGTCTTGTGCTTCTCAATATCGTCAGGCATGCCAAAGAAGTCATTCAACATTTGAAGCATCTCCAAAGGCTGGGCATTTTCAAACTTACGGCTAAGCTCATCATTCATTACTACTAGCATGATACATCGAATGGTGGTGCGGTCGTTGAGCAACTTTTGATAAGTGTCTAGGATCGCCCCTCTAGCATTCGGAGTTGGCTCCTCAGGTGCCAAATTTATTAAAATATATAGGATCTACTTATGCTCCAAAAATATATTTAACTTTTGATACCAACTATCAAAGTTGGGTCTCATCAGTTTATCATTATCCAACAATGACTAGAGCAACGGGATAGTGGCAATAGCTGTAGAGAAAGGAAAATCATAATCTAATTAGTATATGAATTATTTACTCTAAAGATTTGAACTTTAGTCTAAAGGTGTTGGGAAATGTATCCTAAAGCTAATCATCTAAGCAATAGATGGTTGGAATTAGTATATAAATTATCTAATAATAATAGTTATTTGGCTGGTTCATCATAAAAGTTCTATCTTTCTTAAATGAACTCCTAAATCATGATGAAGTTCTTAGAACCACAATCAATTGATAAAGGAGGATTTATTAGATGGTTCTTAATTTATTCATGATCAAATCATAAGTTATTAATAAGGATGATAACTTTTTGAGTGTAGGTCGCTGTATGCCATATGCATTGATTATCCTCATAACCAAGTGGTGTGGAGACACTGGTATGGCATCTAGATGAGATGTAGGAGTACATCTGTACTGAACATGATCAACATAGCACTCTACTATCAAGAGTAGCTAGCTAAGGCCAATGGGTATAAGTGTCCCTCCGACCTGAGATCACCACGGTGACTTACAAGCAACTCATTATACTTTGGTGCCGGACTACCTGTATTTCTAATATAGGTTCAAAAGATTTCTGAGTACAGTCAAATACTTATAAAGTTGGCGTGTGAGTCAAGATGAAATTGATCACTCTTGATTAACTTCAGGAAGAGAATGACTTGTTGTATTTTAATTTAGCAGAACCTAGACCTCGGTAATCCTCGTGAGGTGTCATGAGATTTGCAAAATTTTAAGGCACAATAGCGATGAATTGTATGAGTGCTGATAGCATAGTCAAAGTTGTCTTGAGAATTATTGGTTAAAGGGATGAATTATACAGTAACCATGGGCCAGGGTTCTAAGAATGTTGCTTTGCATACATTCGACCTATCCGGACGTCGGAAATCATTACTAGATGGTAACTTTGATTGGTATAGAAATTAGATTCTATGCTATCGACTTAGATTCAAATCTATGGGGTCATACATGTTAGAGCTTGTAACCTGATTAGATGGTTAATCAATGATTGAGAATCGTTCTATGATCAAACGATCAATGCGATTGATGTTTTGACCTAATGCAAATGTTGCAAGAGGATTGATTAGCAATTGGATTGCTAATTGGCTCAATTTGATTGAGTAATCAGGCTGAGATCAAGTCTAATAGTTTTAAATTTAATTAGAATTAGTTTGGACTTAATTGGATTAAGTTCAATTAGTTTATTGGATAAGCCAATTGGAAGGAAAAATCAATCCCTAGTTGGACTAGGATTTAAGTGCATCTAATTTCAAATTGACATTTTATTTAAAGCAAAATTAAATATGGTTTAATATAATTTAATTAGGCTTCTAATTAAACTAGGATCACTCTCAATTAGGTTGCATTTTATCTAATTTAAATTAGTTTTGATTTAGGTTTAAAACAGTTTTGACCTAGTCAAACTTAAAGAGTCCCAGTTGGACTGGAACTATCACTCTTCCCTTGGACCATTCATCCCATGCCCTAATATTTTAATTCCTATTTTCTACTACATGAAATCCCATGCCAAATAGGAGTATCCATGCCCAATATCAGATTTTTTGGGAGTTTGTTATGACTTGGTCAAAACAAGAAAGAGTTGGGATTTCTTTCCTTCTTGCAAGAGTCCCATTTTGACCAAACTCCTTTCTCCCTTGTGCGCCACCTCTACCCATGCCCTCCTTTTGATTTCTACCCTTTCTCTCTTTTTTTTGGACATTGGTTTTCTATTTCACATGCCAAAAATTAAGGGAGTGGTGTCCAAGAGTTGGACGCCCCACAGAAGTCCCCCTTTGACTAGGTTTTTACCTAGTCTTGCAATAAAAGATGGATGCCTCTTATAAGATGGTTAGAGAACATTAAAAATTCTAGAAAAAATCATGAAAAATTAGAGGATAAGGAGGAGAAGAGTTGGAGGATTTGTGGCACCATGATTCATGGACAAGAGCCTTCAATTAAGATATCAAAGGTTGATGTCTTGAAGAGACAAGATAAGAGAAAATTATCTTCTATTATATTTTTCTTTTATGTTTCTCTTTCTATTTTATTTATTATTTTTATATGATAAAAATCTAATAGAGAGAGAGGATTTGGGTGTGGGGATGTATGCCCCATATTGTTGGAGCATGATATTATTTTTTTGGACATGATCTGATCATATCCTATTGCGAGAAGAAGAAGAAAAGAAGGTCTTCTCTTTTGGTTTCTTTGAGAACCCTTCTTCTCCTTTTCTTATGAAATTTTTATATGAATAAAATTAAAAATATTAGATCAAAAACATAGAAAAAAATCCTAGAGGAGAAGGTCTCCTCTTGTCCTAGCAAAGAGATGTTTTCAGGACATCAACCATTGATGTCCTGAAGGAGAAGATTTATCTTCTCCTAGGATTTATTTTTTTTTTATTTTTTTTTTGATATATGAAAGATCTAAGGGTTGGATTCCTCCTTTATTCCTCCTCATGTTCTTCATCTTTTGGAGTATTCAAGAGATCTGAAGAATATGTATTTGATTGACCATCAAGAGGGATCTACGAGAAGCTAGCACTTCGAGCGGATCTTCATTCAATGAACTTTCGATCTATATTGCAGGTTTGTGTGGATCACTTGTAGAGGTTGGATGCTTGTGTGGCTTCAAAGATAATAATAGATTCAACCAAGGAGTTCTCAACCCACATAAAGGTAAGAGATCTGATCTCTTGGTGACCTAGATGCGATCTAGGGTTAGATCTAGAATTATTCTAGATCCATGTATTGATATGATCAATACACTTATGACTAATTTAATTTTAGATTTGCATTTGCACCATAACATGTTATAGATCCTTGATGTAGAATTTTATAATTTGATTACATGCATGTTGTAGATTAAATAGTTTAATCTATGTCTTCCGCTTCTCTATGTTTTGAAAAAGTTTTGAAATCTATTTATGAAACCCTGCATGTTTCTCAATAGTGGTATCAGAGCATCTAGGTTCTTCTATAACATGATCATGTTTGCATTAGATTAAATTTAAAAGTTAAAATTAATTAAAGATCGCACATACTGTCATAAGGTTATCTTGTTGTAAGGTTAACCCCTTACAATGAAAAAGTTGTCCTAGTATGTGCTGATCTGAATCTAAATCATGAATAATTTAGATTAGATCTAAAAAATTTATGATTTAATTTTATAATTTAAATATAAAATTAAATAAATATTTGATCTATTTTAGATTATTTAAATTAAATCTAAATAATATCAAGATTACACATACTGCCATAAGGTTGTCCTGCTGTAAGGTTTACTCCTTACAGTGGAAAGGTTGTCCTAGTATGTGCTTATCCGAGAAACCTAAGTCTTAAATATGTTTGATGAGATATAAAATAATTTATGATTTATTTTTAAATTTTAAATCTAAATTTAAATGATTTATGATCTGATTTTGATCATTTAAATGAGATCCATGTGATATGTTTCATGTTTAGAACTAGATCCTTATGTTGCATATGTTGGATATGTAGCTTTTATTTTTGAATCTAGAATGAATATGTATGATATATTTATTTTATAGAACTTAAATTAAGAACTTACTTTCTGCAAAACCCTAGATTTAAAACCCTAGGACATGATCTAAATAATGAAATAAATCAGATCTAAAATGATATATTGAATATGATTCAATGTAAATTATTTATAATTTAAAAATATTTCAAATAATAAATTTAGAAACTAGTTCTGAGGTTCCATAAACCCAAATTTTGAATTTAATTGAGAATTAAGTGATTGTTTAGGATCTAGATTTGTGATATGTAGATCCTAAGATAATTTCATAAAACTTGTGTTAAAGGTTAAATGGGTTAGTTTTGATCAGATCATTAACTGGGTTAGACCTAGGATTGGATTAAATATGGATTTAGTTAAAAAATTGATCAAATCTAATTAATAGTTAATTAGGATTAGATTTTTTCTTTTCTATAGATCAATTTAATAGTTGTAGTTGATCAAAGTCCATATATCTAACAAATGCACCTGATCGTGGCTCAGTGGTCGAGCCTGAGTCTTTAGATAGACCAAATCAAAACTGATAAATCAATTGGTGTCTAAGGTAAGTCTGGCATTTCAGATTGGTGGTTTTTAATTGATAGTCCATTTACCTGGCTATTTTTGATGGTATCTAAGGCAAGCCTTGGCAGACCCTCCCACTAATCTCACTTATCTGGCCAATGTGGTTAATTAGATTTTGATTAGATTGCTTATTGATTTAAGCTAACCCATGTCACATAGAAAATCAGTGAGACTGATATAGGTGCCTATGGATCAAAATTGATCGTAATCCTCATCATTGACTAATGAAGTCAGTGGGAGGACCTGACTTGGCGAAGTCGGTGGGAGCAAATTGGTCCATATCCTTTCTATCCTTAAATCATTAATAATTTAAATCCTCTAAAATTATTAGGTCATTAAAATGATAAAGTTATGGAGATAACCGAGTCATAGCCTCCCATTAAGGTGTTTGATAATGAGTCCATTAACTAAATAATCAATGAAGGCCCATAGGCCTGGTGCTCGTTGACTAATGGAATTATCATTCATCATATGACCATTTGGATGTGTCTCTCTAATGGTGGTTGGTTCGCCAATCATAGTTGGGCTTAATCATTCGTTAGTTAGATGCACCAAGTATGCTCATGTTAATGCTTAGACCTAACCGAATCCTTACAGTGGAGGCCCTAGCCTACTGATTAGGTTTCTGGGGCAAAATTAAATTACTAAAAGTTATTTGAAGAAAGAAACAATTGGTTATGAACCTACCGTTAGATGTACAAACCATAGTTGGGCTTATGTGCAGTCTATGTGGATTCTAGTACCTATTAGAAAATTAAAGTAATTCTCTGAGTTGGAGTTAGATTCTACTAATTCGAATAAAATAGTGGAAGAACCTTTAGACTAAAGTCCAAGTCTTTAGGCTTAATATAATTCATATACTTAGGTCAATATTCTCTTTTCTCAAATTAAGGCTAAACCCTAATTGCTCCTATCACTGTTAGACAGTGATGACTTATGAGACACAACTTCGATAATTAGTATCAAGAGTTGAATTTAATTCAGCAGTACGAATGGGTTCATAATGAGGCTTCTAAGCCCAGTCAAAATAATTAGTCCAAGGTTAATCCAAATCAGGCATAGTACTTCTAATGTTAGAGGTAGGATCATAGGAAGAAGAATTGTCTTGCTTCACTTGACCATAACAGGCTGAACAAGAGAAAGGCACAAAAGTTGCTCATTAAAGATGTTATATGATAACACCTTAAAATTTCTCTGTAAATAATTCTACTATATGGATATTAGATATCGGTAGTCTTATGCAATTTATTGTAAGGACTATAAGTAAGTGGAATATTTAAAAATGGTGAGAAATATCTAAACATTCGGGATGGAAGTCTTGTTCCAATCTTAGCTTTGGGAGTTGTCAAGCTTATTTTCAATAGATGTCATTTTGAGTGATTGTCACTATTGTCCATCGTTTATGATAAATGTGATATCTGATGGCCTTTTGATCAGAGATGGTTATCATTTATCAATAAAAAAGATTATTATGATATTATTATGAATAATATTATAATAATACATGGATAATAAAAAAATAATATTTAATATTTATATAGCCTGTTAAGTATAATGTATACACACCTAAGTTTGATTATGTCATGGATATCTATCTTTGGCATTATAGGCTTAGTCATCTTGACAAGAATAGGATAAATGGGTTAGCTTGAGAGGAAAACCTCAACATCAATGATTGTGAATCATTGATAGCCTGTGAATATTATCTTCTTGGAAAAATAAGAAAGTCACCTTTTACTGAAAAAGATGAAGAAGTCGATAAAGTTCTAAGTCTCATACATAGTGATGTACGTGGACTAATGAACTTAAGCACCAAAGAAGGATATTAGTATTTCATTACAGACGACCTATCTGGGCATGGATATGTCTAGCCTAAATCATTTAAAATATTCAAATGATTCAATAATGAAAAAGAAAAATAAACTAGAAAGGGCATTGGAACTCTTTGATCAGATCGAGGAGGCGAATACTTATCTAGTAAGTTTGTGATATATCTAGGAGAAAATAAAATTCTCTCTCTATGGATTCTTTTTAGAAAATAGCATATCTGAAAGGAGAAATTGAACTTTGTTAGACATGGTTCAATCCATGATAGGGTTTACTAGTTTGCCTGTTTCAGGGTTATGCTTTACTAACTATTTATTTTTCTCTGAAAATTTATACCAAGTGAATTTGTTGCATAGACTCCATATTGGATATAGATTGGGTGTAGACCTAGACTCTCTCACTTTTGGGTTTGGAGTCGATCGGCCTATGTCAAAGATTTCCACATAGATAAACTTGAATTCTAGTCCAATAAGCGTTTAAGGGTTATTAATTCTACCATACTGAGGAACATAAGATGTTCATTAGTAGAAAGGTATTCCTTTTTGAAAGGTGATCCTTAGAGAAGGAACTGATGCCTGTCAAGTTGAACTCGAGAAGTATGACTAGTAGAAAATGAACCAACACGATCAAGTACACCTATAGAATCAAATTTGATCAGATCAAATTCAGAGCCCATTAAAGTGTCACCTTTAAGGAGATCCGGTATAGTACCATATTAGCCAGATAGATACTTTAGTATCTAGGTTTGGAAAGATGATCCTGTTGAGCTCGATGAGAACAACAAGGATCCGATCACCTATAGGGATACAATGCAGTGATCTGACTCTGAGAAGTGGCTTGGAGCCACATGATCCAAATTGAAGTCTATGGAAATCAATAGTGTATGGACACTAGATGATTCATCTAAAGGGATAAAATTTATTGGGTGTGAATGGATTTTCAAAAGGATTAGATTAGTGCAGACAGGAAGGTAAAGATCTTAAAGCCTGTTTGGCTATTACCTCAAAATTAGAACATACATTTTGAACGTATGCCTTTGTTATTAACAAAAACAAATTTTGCATTTGTAATTGGACAGAATATTCTGTAGTGTTATTCCTTGTATTGTCTGTGAAGAAAAAATCCTATTTTTCAGATCAAATTCATTCAGATCTAATTGGATCAGGAGGAATATTTCAAAAATTTTTCTCTAAGATCTTAATCTGATTTGAGACTCCTCAGATCTAATTTTATTGATCTGATAAAAAAATAAAAATAAAAGTAGAATCTAATTTAATTATACCTTTATTTTGGGTAATCTAATTATCCTGTGATGATCTCGATGTTTGCCTGAGGTTCTGGATGTAACCACGTAAGTGCCTGGCCTCTACCGGTATTCAGTCAGATAGGATCTAAAGATCTTCTCCTTCTCAATCAATCCTCCAAAAAATAGATCTGGATCTGATCTTGAAGGTCTTCAAAATGGTTTTTGAAGAACAGCCATTGTCTCTTGCAGTGGTGCTGTCTTTTTTCTTTCCTAGCGCCTTTCACTTGCTTGGATCGCACCTTCTTCATACCCAAAGTCCCTTGGGCATGGAGTGGAGAGAGAGGGCTAGAGGGTAGCATGGAGAAGGGGAGAGAGGGGCTATTTGGCATGGGCTAAAGGCAAAATCCTTGAATTCTAGGCACAGGCAAGGTTTATATAGATCCCGCTGTGCCATGCAGTGCCACATCATCCTAGCTAATCTTGGTCCTTTGGGCAATCAGATCTAAATCTGATTGGTGGGATGACATTATCTGATCCAATCAGATTAGAGTCCATAAAACTCTCCTTAGGTGGTGTCAAGACTGGATCAAACAAGTCTTCTTGGCGCCACCAAGTTTGATTTCCTGAAGCAATTGGAGTCCCATCTGTATGGGACTCCATCTTCTATCCACATGGGATGCACACCTCCCTAGGCGTGCATCCCTTGCCTATCTGCATTTTAGGAAGGGGACAAGTCTCTAGGTTCTCTCCTATGGGTGCATGACACATGGGCAGATGTCTAAGTGTTCAGGATTAATGTTTGACCAATGTCCGAAGATAAGATTTAGCAGGTGATGGAAAATGGGAGGTGTTGTCTCAAATTTATCTCATAAATTAAGACAATTCTTTTCTGACCTGGATAAGCTCTAGTCAGACCAAATAAAGATTCCTGAGTGAGCTTAAACATATTTGGCTCAATCGAGACAAGCTTTAATGATTGTTAAAGGAGAATATTAGGCTCAATCGTGTGCTAGCACGATTTTCTTGAACCTAATTGAATCTTAACTGGATTAATCCAATTGATGATATCTAGATCCAAACACTTATTTGTGTGACCCAGTTAGGTTCAGTTCCATATAATAATGGGATATATCATGATCTCTATCATTGACATCATCGAAACATCTTCCAATGGATTAAAATTTTTTTAATTCAGATAACTAGTATGATCGATCATCCAAATCATTCTAATTGCTCCCAAAATCCATCAGTGAAATCTAGCAACATATGGTGGCAACCCATCAGAACTGAAAGCAAACTTCTCGATGCAGTTACCTGTGTGATTAAGTTCCTCTATCTTGAGCTCTGACCGGATTAGGGTTAAGGTGATCTCATCAAACCCTAATTTCCATCATATGAAGTCATTCGATTCAAGTCCAATATGAAAACCCTAATAGAAACTCTTTCTATTATTTCACTCTACCATGGCCATGGGCTTATGAACTTGATTCTCATGATCATCATAGGGCTACTCCTCATCTATCGAGGTAGATAGATCCCTTATTGGTGCAATCCAATTCCTATAATGAACATGCTATAGCCAACATACACCTTAGGATTTTGAATGGCTAGAAAACTGAGTGATGATGTAGTCAAACTATAATACCCTTAAGGTGAACTATCGATGCACCTCAGGTCAAAGAATCAGACACACCACTACAGCTTTGAGCCAGTCATCGATGAGAAGATAGACTTCCTCATGATTGCTCGAGGTGGTCACGCTTAGTGCCCAAATTCTCTAATGAGTACCTGTACTCTTACTTTGGTGTCTCTACATCGTAGACTCAAGATTCATCTATTCAAAAGAAGCAATCGTACACTAACCTTCCAGATCAATCATCATCCTCATGATGATCCTATGGTCGGGAGTATGTTATAAGTTAATAATGAAAATTCATGTCTTAAATTTTTAACTCTTGAATATATGAACTATCATTACCATTAACTTAAGGGATGTATCATAGACATTTTAAAATGCACACTGTGATAGAAAATAATCTATTTTATTATTTATGGTTAAAATTATAATTTTGCCCTTAGAAGTGTATTACAAGTGTCAGCTAATCTGGCGTCTAGGGCACACATATCTAACAAACTTCCACTTAACCTAAAGCCAATTGGCTACAAATCTATGTTCCATCTTCTTAAGGTGGGCTTTGATCTTCTGCTAGCCCAACGACTTTATAAGTGGATCTGCCACATTGTCTGCAGAGTCGACTCTCTTGACCTCGACGTAACCATTGTCAAGGTAATCGCGGATGAGGTGGTATCGCTGCTCGATGTACTTAAATTTTTTATGAGACCTCGACTCCATACCAAGGGCTATGACACCATTATTATCATAGTATAGAGGAATGGCATCTGATGGCATCACCTCGATCTCTACGGTAAACTTCTTGTACCAAAATGCCTCCTTCAGAGCTTCTGACATAGCGATGTACTCTGCTTCCATGGTGGAATCTGCTATCACTGTCTACTTAAAACTCTTCCACCTGACAGCACCACCATTGCACACAAATAAACTTCCTGATGTCAACTTTCGATTATTTATATTAGACATAAAATTCAAGTCCGTATATCCTCGGACTTGGAGTTCTCCATTACCAAAAATCAATATCATATCCTTAGTTCTTCTTAAGTACTTCAGAATACATTTCACTAAAGTCCAGTGTTCTTCACCTAGATTTGATTGATATCTGCTCGTGACACTCATAGCATGGGCTATATCAGATCATGTACATAACATCGCATACATGAGGCTCCCTATTGCTGAAGCATAAGGGATCTTGCTCATGCATTCAATCTCCTCAGGTATGTTGGGACACATTTCCTTGGAGAGATGAATGCCATGTCTGAAGGATAACAATCCTTTCTTGGAGTTTTCCATGCTAAACCTCTTTAGCACTTCCTCTATGTACATCTTCTGTGAAAGACCTAGCATCCTATTTGGTTTATCTCTATAGACCTTAATTCCTAGATTAAAGGATGCTTCTCCTAGGTCTTTCATGGAGAATTCTTTAGATAACCATATTTTAACTGTGGTCAACATGAAAATATCATTTCCAATAAGGAGGATATTATCTATGTATAGTATGAGAAAGATAATAGCGCTCCCACTGATCTTTTTGAAAATACATGGTTTCTCCTCGTTCTTGATGAAATCAAACAATTTGATCACATCATTAAAATGAGTATTCCAGCTTTGAGATGTTTGCTTTAGTCCATATATGGACCTTTGCAGCTTGGATACTTTGTGATCAACATCACTGGATGTGAAACCTGGTGGCTATTCCATATAGATATCTTCCTCAAGGTATCCATTTAAGAATGCCGTTTTCACATCCATTTGCCATATTTCATATTCGAAATAGGCTGCAACAGCAAGCAATGTGCCGATGAATTTTAGCATAGCTACTGGCAAAAAAGTATCCTGATAGTCAATTCCTTCGTGCTGACTATACCCTTTTGCCACTAATCTTGTTTTGAATGTCTCCACATTTCTATCTGCATCAATTTTTCTCTTGTAGATCCATTTACACTCAATAGGTATTTTTCCTTTTGGTGGATCTTCTAAGGTCCAGATTTGGTTTGAGTGCATCGAGTCAATTTCTAATTTCATTGCCTTTAACCATTTCTCAGAGTCGATATTCGATATCATCTCATCATAGGTTTTGGGATCATCACCATGAATCCAATTACCTATGAGAAATATTTCGTCTACTTTCTCTGAAATAGTACCTAAGTACATCTTAGAGGAATGGAAAACCCTTTTCGATCTATGAGGTGGTGGAGGTAGTGATTGTATTGGCTCAACCTGATTTGATTCCATAGGATCTTTAGCTCATTGCTCTTGTGAGATTTTCTCCTCGAGCTTGATCTGCTTTTCAATGCCACCATCTTGAATAAACTATTTTTCAAGAAAGATGGCATGCTGACTCACAATCACATTATAGTCTTCTAGAATATAGAAATAATATCCTAATAATTCTTTAGGATATCTTATGAATCGAGTTCTAAAGGACATATAGTCTAACTTGTCTGCTTGTTGTCTTTTGACATGAGCCAGACAATCCCAAATTCTGAGATGATTCAGACATGATTTCTTACCATGCCATATCTCATACGGTGTGGTATGGTAGAAATGGTTTTAGAGGAAATCCTATTCAGTAAATATATAGCAGTTAATAGACTATGTCTCCAAAAAAAATCAGAAAGATTTGTAAAGGTCATCATGGATCGGACCATATCTAATAGGATCCGATTCCTCCATTCGAAAACTCCATTGAGTTGAGATATTTTAGATGGAGTCCATTAAGAGACTATGCCATTTTGATAGAGATAGTTCAAGAATTTTTTACTAAGGTATTCACCTCCTCGATCTGATCGAAGAACTTTAATGGAATTTTTAGTTTGCTTTTCAACTTCATGTCTAAATTTCTTAAACTTTTCAAAGACTTTAGACTTGTGTCTCATAAGATACACATATCCATATCGAGATAAATCATCAATAAAGGTTATGAAGTAGTCAAAGTTGCCTCTAGTCGGCAAATCAAATTTGCCACACACATCAATATGTACTAGGATAAGTAGTTCCGTGGCCCTTTTCCCATGTACTACAAAAGGGAGCTTAGTCATTTTGCCTTGAAGATAAGATTCTCAAGTTGGATATGACTCGGAAGTCAATGGACTCAATAGTCCGATTTTATCCAATTTGTTAATCCTATCTTCTGCTATATGACCTAGCCTTAGGTGCCATAAATACCTATCATTTGGATTATCCCTGGGTCATTTTGATCTTATGGCATTCATATTTTGCTTGATATTAAAGATAGATACATTAATATGTAACTGGTAGAGACTGTTAATAAAAAAACAACTTGCAATTTTATTTCTTTCATAAAGAATATTACAATGGTCCTTTAGAGAATTAATTACATAGCCTTCTTATGCTAAACATCAAACATAATCAAATTCTTGCTTACAGCAGGCACATAATAACAATCCTTAAGTACTAAATTTAAGCCAGACAGTAGTCGAAGAGGATAGGTTCCCACGGCCATAGCAGCAATCCTTGCTCCATTTTCAATGCATAGGATCATCTCTCCATCCCTCAACCTCTTGCTATCCTGAAGATCATTCATGGAAGTGCACAAATGATTACTAGAACCAGAGTCAAGCATCCAACTGGATGCAGAAGAAATTGTAAGGTTAGATTCAGTAATGAGCATACCTCTAGAAGGACCTATCTCCTTCTTATTCTTCAGGGTACCCAGGTATGTAGGACAGTTCTGCTTCCAGTGGTCGTCAGTATTACAATAGAAATACTTTTCTTTGTTAGTGGCTTTCTTCTTCAACTCTATCTTCTTTTTCTTTCCAGCTTCCACCTTCTGCTTTTTCACAGACTTCTTCTTCTTTGCAAAAAACTTTCTCTTAGAAGAAGTCTATTCTATAGTAAGTACTGAGCCTTTAGAATCTTTCAAAAAAAGCTCAGCAAAAATTGGCATATTCATAAGCTCGGCTAGAGTATTCTGAAGTTTATGCATATGGTAGCTCATGATAAACTGCCCATATGCAACAGTCAGAGATTGCAGAATTATATCGTTCTGTAGATCTTGATCTAACTTCACTCTAAGCTTCTCAAGCTCTTCCAAGTCCTTGATCATCATCAAACAATGATCTTGGACTGATTGTCCATCATGCATTTTAGCCTTAAATAGTCATTTAGTGATCTGATATTTTGCTGTGCGACTCTGTTCACCAAACAACTCTTGTAGGTGAGCCAACACTTGACGGATAGTCTTGATATCTTCATGTTGGCACTGAAGCTCATCAGACATCGAGCCTAACATATAGTATCTAGCCTTATTATCTTCATCCATCCATTTATCAAGAGATGCTCTCTATTCAGCAGACAATTGAGCTAGTAAGGTAGGGGGATCCTTGTCCAATATATGAGTCAACTTCTTGGAACTCCAAATAATGTTGAAGTTTCAGAGCCAATCCTTGTAATTGGGTCTGGTTAGTCTATGGGTGTCCAGGATATGGGCTTGTGGGTTGGATGCAGACATTTTTCTTTTCCTGTAGAGAGTTAAAAATTTTTAGTTAGATTTTATAATTAAGACTTGATCAATTTATTTAGGGATTTGATTTTTAAACAAATTAGCTTTCATTATTTTTTTGGATCCCTACACTCCCTCTGTAGAGATGCAAAAATCTCCATGATTACTGATTTTTAGTGAATGGTGCAGTCCCACCAACTAACTCATCATCTCACCTAACAGTTATTGATGATGGGTTAGCCAATAAGTGAACAGCTCTTGTCCAATGATTCTCTAATCATGGTGCACGCAGACTTAGTCTCTAATTCATGAATCTCACCATGTCTGAAATATTGATTCAGTCCTTAGTTAAGTCAAACCAATCATTTGCATAGATTGGATTCCTAATTAGATCCTCACCATATCTAAAATATTGAGCCCAATCCATCCTCCAGCTCGTAGCATCCAATACATAATAGACATGGTTGCGTCTTCTCCGTGCAACTGAACCACTATGACCAACTTAGAACAATCAACCCCAGAAAGAGCCCGCACATCTATTATGGTGGAAGACCTTAGACTTAATCTTTTCTTAGGGAGATTTGATTTAGGTCTCTTTAAACTTGACTTGACATAGCCATAACCATTATGACTAACCTAGTGGCATGGGTTAGCTTGGATTGTTAGCCACCTTAGATCAGGACTAGGTCGACAAACATGGCTAGGTAAGTGAGATCGATGGAAAGGATATGCCATTAACTTGATAAGAATGCATTCGAGTTGAGTAGCTTCCAACTAAAAATCAATCGATCGTATCTACCAAACTTATATTAAACACCAAATTATTGAGCCAGAACCAATCGAGTTAGCCTATAATCCAGACTCTAACCACTGAGCCTAATTAGATCTTAACTTGATCGATCACTCATGTGACTCGATCTTGACCCAGACTTAATCCTATTCGGCTGGTTAATTTAAGTATTTTTGATCCCACAACCAACTCTTAATTCGATTTGATCAACCGCTAGGCCTAATTGAGCTACCCAAGCCCGAATCCAATTTTATGAATATATCTTAGATCTAAAAATTCTTAATTTTAGACCTAATATATTTCATAATCTTAATTCTTAATGAAGTTTAGAATTCATAAATAAAATAAGTATATAAAATTCTAGGATTTCATGATCTAGAATTTTGCAAAAAATAAGTTTTGATTTTTGATTAAGGTCGAATGTGCAGCATCCCTACACACCATAAGAACATCCAATCGAATGGAAGGAGAGGGTTTTTAATTCCTACTTCATTCTTATGACTGGACGGCTAAGGAGAATGCCTTAATCAGAAACATGATAAATCTACAAAACTAGTTAGATCTATGTCATATATTACATATATAAAAATTAATCTAACTAAAAATATATTTTACATACATCTCATGTATATATAATGCATGTTTTTAGATTTAAATTATCTCATAAATATTTAAAAAATAAGATTTAAATTTGATCATATCAAATTAAAATTTATTCTAGAAAATTTTGTACAACTATTCTACAACTAGTCTAAACATGCATCTTTCATATCTCATATGAATAAATTAAATAAATTTATTTTCTATTTTCTACATATAATTATAATATCTATAATATTAAAAAATTATAAATAAATAAATTTAAAAATTATAATTAATTAAATTAAAATTATGATCATGCTAGACTACACATAGAATAATACTATTCCTAGTCTAGTCATGCATCTCATACATCTTAGATCTAGATCATTTAATTTTTAATTTTTTAATTTTAGATCTAATTATATATAATGTGATATTTAAAATTATCTAATTATCAAATTAAAAATAAATTAAAATTAGATCTAATGAATTATGGAACCTGGCTCTGATACCAGTTGAAGAAAAAAACCTATTTTTCGGATTAGGTTCGTTCAGATCTGATTGGATCAAGAGGAATATTTCAAAAAATTTTCTCTAAGATCCTAATTAGATCAAAGAATCCTCAGATCTAATCTTATTGATCTGATAATAAAAATAAAAATAAAAATTAAATCTAATTTAATTATATGTTTATTTTGGATAATCTAATTACACTATGATGATCTTAATGTTTGCCTGAGATTCTGGATGTAGCCATGCAAGTGTCTGGCCTCTATCGATATCTACTCAAGCGAGAACTGAAGATCTTCTCCTTCTCAATTAATTCTCTAAAAATTAGATCTAGATCTAATCTTGAAGGTCTTTAAAATGGCTTTTGAAGAACAACCATTGTTTGTTACAGTAGTGCTGCCTTCTTCATCTTCTGGCGCCTTTCACTTACTTAGATCGCACCTTCTTCATTCCCAAAGTCCCTTAGGTATGGAGAGGAGAGAGAGGACTAGAGTGTGGCATCGAGAAGGAGAGGGAGGGGCTATGCATCATGGGCTAAAGGCAGAATCCTTGAATTTTAGGTGCAAATAGGGTTTATATAGACCCTACTGCGCCATGCAGTGCCATATCATCCTAGCCAATCATGGCCCTTTGTGCAATCAAATCTAAATCTAATTTATGGGATGACATCATTTGATCTAATCAGATTAGAGTCCCTTAAAGCTTTCCTTAGGTGGTGCTAAGATTGGGTCAAACAAGTCTTCTTGGCACCACCTAGTTTGATTCCCTAAAGTAATTAGAGTCCCATCTGTACGAGACTCCATCTTCTATTCTCATGGGGTGCATGCCTTCCTAGGCATCTGCCCCTTGTCTGTCTACTTTTTAGTAGGAGGACAAGTCTCCAGGTTCTCTCCTATGGGTGCATGACACATGGGCAGATGTCTAAGTATCCAAGGTCAATGTTTGACCAATATCCGAAGATAAGATTTAGCAGATGATGAAAAATGGCAGGTGTTGTCTTAAATTTATCTCATAAATTAAGATAATCCTTTTGTGGCCCGGACAAGCTCCAGTCAGATCATGTAAAGTTTCGTAAGTGATTTCAAACACATTTGGCTCAGTCTTGACAAGTCTTAATAATTATTAACGAAGAATATTAGGCTCCATCATGTGCTTGCATGATTTTCTTGAACCTAATTGAATATTATTCAAATCAATTGAACTGGGTTAATCCAATTGATGATATCCAGATCCAAACCCTTATTTGTGTGACCTAGTTAGGTTCAGTTTCATATGGTAATGGGATATATCATGATCTCTATCATCGACATCATCGGAACAACTTTTGATAAATCAGATCTTTTCTAATTCAAACAACTAGTATGATCGATCATCCAAATCATTCTAATTGCTCCTAAAATCCATCAGTAACACCTAGCAGCATATGGTGGCAATCCATCAAAACTAAAGGTGAACCTCTCAGTGCAGTTACCTATGTGATTAAGTTCCTCTATCTTGAGCCCCGATCGGATTAGGATTAAGGTGATCTCATCAAACCCTAATTTCCATCACATGAATTAATCATTCGATTCAAGTCCAATGTAAAATTTTAATAGAAACTCTTTCTGTTACTTCACTCTACCATGGCCATGGGCTTATGGACTTGATTCTTATGATCATCATAAGGCTACTCCTCATCTATCGAGGTAGATAGATCCCTTATTGGTGCAATCCAATTTCTATAATGAACATGTTATAGCCAACATACACCTCAGGATTTTGAAAGGCTAGAAAACCAAGCTATGGTGTAGTCAAACAATAATACCCTCAAGGTGAACTACCAATGCACCTCAGATCAAAGAACCAGACACACCACTATAGCTTCGAGCCAGTCATCGACGAGAAGATAGACTTCCTCATGACTGCTCGAGGTGGTCACGCTCAGTGCCCTCGTTCTCTAACAAGTATCTGTACTCTCACTCTAGTGTCTCTACACCATAAAGTCAAGACTCATCTATCTAAACGAAATGATCGTATACCAACCTTTCGGATCAATCATCATCCTCATGATGATCCTATAGTTGGGAGAATTTTATGAGTTAATAATAAAAATTCATGTCTTAAATTTTCAACTCTTGAAAATATGAACTATCATTATCATTAACTTAAGGGATCTATCATAGATACTTTGAAATACATACTGTGATAAAAAATAATCTATTTTATTATTTATAGTTAAAATTATAATTTTATCCTTAGAAGTATATTATAAGTGTCAGCTAATCTAGCTTCTAGGGCACACATATCTAACAGTCTGTGGTTGAAATTCTCTTAATCGAGAATGACATCCCAGCATTGCAAAGAATAAAGGTTTAGCTATCATCTTATTTCTCCATGTACGTGATCAGACATAGTATACTCACTAGAGGTAGTGAGCAGATATCAATCTGATCCAAGTAAGAGCCACTAGAAGATTGTATAGACAATCCTTATGTATTTAGAAAATACTAAGGTCCAGTGACTCAAATATGGAAGTACTGACTTAAAACATGTGGATGTTTTAATTTCAGTCAGGACAAGATGACAACTAGAGAATATCGGCTCATACCCTAATTGTAGGAGCAATCTACTAGAAAGGTTTCAAGCAGGATACATTAGCCTATTCAGTTAGTGACGTAGAGACATCGTGGCATATGATGCTGCCATATAAGCTATATAGTTGTTGAGGTTCATTAGTAGGTTGGGAATGGCACCCTCCACCGACGGTCCAGTCCTATCGTAGCACTGGAGCCATAGCTCAGACTAAAGAACCGAAGTTCCAACATATTCTGCATTGCTATCATCTTTGATTTTTTATCAGGGTGACATCGATCTTTAGAAGATCAATGAAAAAGGAGAACTTGACCGACCCATTTGCTAAGGCCTTGGAACTAAGGAGTTCTACGAACTCAAATGAAAGATAGGATATTTGATATCATTCTGATTGGCTTTAGTCCAAGTGGGAGTTATTGGGAAATATGTCCTAAAGCCAATCATCTAAATAGTAGATGATTGAAATTAGTATATGAATTATCTAATAAAAAGAGTTATTTGGCTAGTTCATAATCAATCGATAAAGGAGGATTTATCGAATGGTTCTTAAATTGCTCACGATCAAATGATAAGTTATTAACAAAGATGATAACTTATCGAGTGTAGATCGCTATATGCCATATGCTTTGTTTGTCCTTGTAACCAAGTGGTGTAGAGATACCGGTATGGCATCCAGATGAGATATAGGAGTACATCTGTACTGAACATGATTAATGTAGTACTCTACTATCAAGAGTAGCTAGCTAAGGCCAATGGGTATAAGTGTCTCTCTGACCTGAGATCACTACGGTGACTTGCAAGCAACTCCCTATACTTTGGTGTCGAACTGCCTATATTTCTAATATAGGTTTGAAAGGTTTCTGAGTATCATCAAGTACTTGAAAAATTGATGTGTGAGTCAAGATGGGATTGACCACTGTTAATTAACTTCAGGAAGAGAATGACTCATTGTGTTTCAATTTAGCAAAACTTAGGCCTGAGTAATCCTCATGAGGTATCACGGGATTTGCAAAGTTTTGAGACACAATAGCGATCACTTGTATGAGTGTTGACAGCATACCCAAAGTCGTCTTAAGCATTATTGATCAAAGGGATGAATTATAAGGTAACCATGGGCCAGGATTCTAAGAATATTGCTTTGCATACATTCGACCTATCCGGATGTTGGGAACCATTGCTAGATGGTAACTTCGATTGGTATAGAAATTAGTTTCTATGCTACTGGCTTAGGTTTGAACCTATGGGATCACATGCATTAGAGCTTGTAATCTGATTAGATGGTTAATCGATGATTGAGAATCATTCGAAGGTCAAAAAATTAATGCAATTAATATTTGACCTAATGCATGTGTTGCAGGAGGATTGATTAGCAATTGAATTGCTAATTGGCTCAATTTGATTAAGCAATCAGGCTGAGATCAAGTTTAATTGAATTAGATTCAATTAGAATTAGTTTAGACTTAATTGGGTTAAATCTGATTAGTTTATTGGATAAGCCAATTGTAAGGGAAAATCAATCCCTAGTTGGACTAAGATTTAAGTGCATCTAATTGCAAATTGATTTGGATTTAAACCAAAATTAAATATGATTTAATTTAATTTAATTGGGATTCTAATTAGACTAAGATCACTATCAATTAGGTTACATTTTATTTCATTTAAGTTAGTTTTGGTTTAGATTCAAAATAGTTTTGACCTAGTCAAACATAAAGAGTCCTAGTTGGATTGGGACTCTCACTCTTCCCTTGTGCCAATGGTCCCATACCCTAATATTTTAGTTCCTAATTTTTTCTACATGAAATCTCATACCAAAGAGGAGTATCCATGCCCACATATCAGATTTTTTGGGAGATTGTTATGACTTGGTCAAAACAAGAAAGAGTTGGGATTTCTTTCCTTCTTGCAAGAGTCCCCTTTTGACCAAACTCCTTTCTCCCTTGTGCGCCACCTCTACCCACACCCTTCTTTTGATTTCCACCCTTCCTCCCTTTCTTTTGGGCATTGGTCTTCTATTTCACACACCAAAAATTAAGGGAGGGGCATCCAAGAGTTGGATGACCCATAAAAGTCCTCCCTTGACTAGGTTTTGACCTAGTCTTGCAATAAAAGGTGGACGCCTCTTATGAGATGGTTAGAGGATGTAAAAAATCCTAGAAAAATTATAAAAAATTAAAGAAAAAGGAGGAGAAGGCTTAGAGGATTTATGGTGCCAAGATTCATGGTGAAGTGCTTTCAATTAAGATATTAAATGTTGATGTCTTGAAGAGACAAGATAAGAGAAAATTATCTTCTCTTATATTTTTCTTTTATGTTTCTCTCTTTCTATTTTATTTATAATTTCTTTGTGATAAAAATCTAGGAGAAAGAGAGAGAGAATTTGGGTGTGGGGATGAGTACTCAAAGTTGTTGGAGCATGATATTATTTTTTTGGACATGATCTGATCATGTCCTGATGCAAGAAGAAGAGAAAAAAGTCTTCTCTTAGGATTTCTTTGAGAATCCTTCTTCTCCTTTTTTTATGAGATTTTTGTATGAATAAAATTAAAAATCTTAGACCTGGAAACATAGAAAAAATTCTAGAGGAGGTCTCCTCTTATCCTAGCATAGAGATATTTTCAGGACATCAACCGTTGATATCTTGAAGGAGAAGATTTGTCTTCTCCTAGGATTTATTTATTTTTTATTTTATTTTTTGATTTATGAGAGATCCAAGGGTTGGATTCCTCCCTTATTCTTCCTTTTATTCTTCATCTCTTGGAGTATCTAAAAGATCTAAAGAATATGTATTTGATTGAGCATCAGGAGGGATCCATGAAAAGCTAGCACTTCGAGCGGATCTTCGTTCGATGAACCTTCGATCTATGTTGCTGGTTCGTGTGGATCACCTATAGAGGCTGGATGCTTGTGCGGCTCCAAAGACAATAATGAATTCAACCATGGAGTTTTGGACCCATGCAAAGGTAAGAGATCTGATCTCTTGGTGACCTAGATGCGATCTAGGGTTAGATTTAGAATTATTCTAGATCTTGGTATTGATATGATCAATACACTTATGATTAATTTAATTTTAGATTTATATTTACATCATAACATGTTATAGATTCTTGATGTAGGATTTTGTAATTTGATTACATGCATGTTGTATATTAAATAGTTTAATCTATGTCTTCCAGTGCTCTATATTTCGAAAAGGTTTTGAAATTTATGCATGAAATCCTGCATGTTTCTCAATAGTGGTATCAGAGCATCTAGATCCTTTTATAACATGATCATGTTTCCATTAAATTAAATTTAAAAATTAAAATTAATTAAATATCGCACATACTGCCATAAAGTTGTCCTGTTGTAAGGTTTACCCCTTACAGTGAAAAGATTATCCTAGTATGTACTGATCTGAATCTGAATCATTAATAATGTAGATTAGGTTTAAGAAAATTTATGATTTAATTTTTTAATTTAAATTTAAAATTAAATAAATATTTTATCTATTTTATATTATTTAGATTAGATCTAAATAATATCAGGATTGCACATACTGCTATAAGGTTGTCCTACTATAAGGTTTACCCCTTACAGTAGAAAGATTGTCCTAGTATGTGCTTATCCAAGAAACCTAAGTCATAAATATATTAGATGAGATCTAAAGTGATTTATGATTTATTTTTAAATTTTAAATCTAAATTAAAATGGTTTATGATCTGATTTCGATCATTTAGATGAGATCCATGTGATATGTTTCATGTTTAGATCTAGATCCTTATGTTGCATATGTTGGATATATAGCTTTTATTTTTGAATCTAGAATGAATATGTATGACATATTTATTTTGTAGAATTTAAATTGAGAACTTACTTTCTGTAAAACCCTAGATTCAAAATCCTAGGACTTGATCTAAATAATGAAATAAATCAAATCTAAAACTATGTATTGAATATGATTCAATGTAAATTGATTATAATTTGAAAATGTTTCAAATAATAAATGGAAGGCTATGACCTAGTTATCACCATAACTATATCATTTTTATGGATCTAATAATTTTACAGGATTTGATTAAGTCATTTTAAGAAGAGGAGAGAAGATTGATCAACCAATTTTGATCCTCTCATTAACTTCACCAAGTTAGATAAAAAAGAATCTAATTCAAGCCAGCAATAGGAGCACCTAAATCAGTCACACTGATTTACCTAATTGACATGGGTGAGCCTGAATCTTCAAGTGCTCTAATTAAAATCTAATTCACCAGGATGGCTAAGTGAGATTAGTGGAAGAGATATGCCATTAACTCGTTAAAGATCAAATCAATGCGAGTAGCTCCTAATTAAAAACTATTGGTCTAGACTACCGAACAAACCTTAGATACCAACCGATTCATTAGTTTTAATTTGATCAATCTAGTAATTTCAGGTTTGACCACATAGCCATGAATCAAGTCCATTTGGTCCTCATTAAGGCATGGACTTAACCAACTATAACTGTTGTAATTGAGTCTAAAGAATCCTTGACCTAATATAAATCAACATTTGGTTAGATTTGATCAATTATTCTAATTTAGTCTATTCATTAACTAACTAACTTTAGGTCTAACCCAATTAATGGATTAGATTCATCTAACCCAATAATCCAAATTTTATGCTCATGACCTAGGATCTTTAATTCATAATTCTAGACCCTAATTCATAATCCTTAATTTTTATTTAAGTTTTAGGCTGATGGATTGGGGTTTAACATTTTCAAAATATTTTCAAAATTTTGAAAGGTTCTTTTATAATCTAGCACTGTACACCAAATGGGTTGCCTCATTTAAAAAATAGGTTAGCTCATTTCACAAATAGCTACTAATTATAGGTTTATGTATAATACGTAAAAATCATAAATCAAAATTTAGATCTAATCTAACACATTCATGATTAAAATAAACCAAAATAATTTTAAAAATTCTTTCACTATTTATCTTTAGGAATGAGTTTACGGTGGCACCCCTACCGCCATAAGAGATCCCCATCGAATGGGAGGAGTTGGCATAAGGGAGGAGGAATTTTGTTTGCAACAAACTCTATCAAATTGAGTTTGATTTCAAAACAACTCTCCAAATTTGACTTGGTCCATAACCACTTTCCATGTAAGAAAGAAGGGAGGGAGTTGGGCACACATGAATGCCTGGGGAAAGAAATTTTCACAAACAAACTGAAGAAATAAAGGGTATGGGGGCATGGAATATAGGTGGCATAGGCAAGATGAATACTAGTCTTGCTAGGATTTCATATTTAACTTGATCAAATATGGTTTCTCAAACCAAATCAAACTAGAAGTAAATCAATCTAATTAAATTAGATCTTAATCCAATTAAGAATTTAATAAAATTAGATTAAAGTTAATTTAATTTTTTAATCAAATTAAAAAATTGGGTTGATCCAAGTCCTAGTTGAACTAGGACTAGTTCTTTCTTACACTTGGCTTATCCAATAAACTAATTGAACTTGATTCAATCAAGCCTAAACCAAATACAATTAAATCATATTTAATTAGACTTAGTCTTAGCCCTTTGGCTTAATCAAATTAAGCCAATTAGCAATCGAATTGCTAATCGATCCTCCTATAATATTTGCACTAGGTTAAATATCAATCATATTGATCGTTTAACCTTAGAACGATTCTCAATTGTTTATCAACCATTCGGTCGGATCATGAACTCTAATGTGTATGACCATATAGATTCGAACCTAAGTTGATGGCATAGGAATAAATTTTGTACCAATCGAAGTAATTATCTAGCAACGGTATCCAAGGATCGGATAGATCGAATGTGTAGAACAACATCCTTAAAACCCATGTGGATATAGTTTCTATATAATTCATCCTCTTAACCAAAATGCTTGTATGATACCTTAGAGTTCAACTGTTAACTCTGATTAGGCTATCTACATTGTATTTCAAAATACCAAATCCATCTCATGGATCATCTTGCCCAAGATTTTGTTATACTGAAATACAGTGATACATTTTTCTTTAACTTTTAGAGTGGCCAATCCCATCTTGATCACACACCAACTTCATAAGTACTTGACTGTGCTAAAAAACCTTCCGTTACTAAACTAGAAATTCAGTTAGTCCAGTACCAAAGCATAGTGAGTTGCTTGTAAGCTACCTAGGTGATCTCAGGTCTAAGGGATACTTATACCTATATCCCATCAGAGACATTCTCAATAGTAGAATGCTCTAGAGTTGGTCACGTTCAGTGATGATGTATCCCTACATCTCACCTATATGCCATATCAGTATCCCTATACTCCTTGGTTAAGAGGACAATCAATCATATGGCATAAAGCGATCTATGCTTGATAGATGTTGTCGTCCTTATTAACAACCTATCATTTGATCATGAACGATTTTAAGGAGTAATCGATAAATCCTCTCTTTATTGAACCTAAACTGTCCTGTGGACTTCATCACAATAATAGAGTTCATTAGAAGATGAAAACTTATGATGAAAAATATTAAAAATATATTTTATTAATTAATAAATCAATTATAATTATAATGTAGTACAACCATTAACAAGCTGACGATTGGCTTTGGGATATATTTTCAAACAATTCCCGCTTGTCCTAAAGCCACTCAGCACAGTATCTAATGCCCATCTTTGACTTATGGTTGTCAAACTTCTTTATCGCCAGGGCTTTAGTGAAGGGGTTAGCCAAGTTTTTCTTTTCATCGATTTTTTGAATGTTGACATCACCTCGATCCACGATGTCCCAAACCAGGTGAAAGTGGCATAGTATGTGCTTCGTCCACTGGTGTACCTTTGGTTTCCTCGCCTGAGCAATGATACTAGTACTATCGTAGTAGAGCAGGACCAGGTCATCAAGGGATGGTGCTACTTCAAGCTTGGTGATGAAATTACTTAGTCATATAGCTTCATTCATGGCATCTGATGCGACGATGTACTCTGCTTCACAAATAGAGTCTGTCGTAGTATGCTGCTTAAAATTTTTTTAGTAGATGGCTCCACCATTCAACGTAAAGATATATCCCGACACGCTTCTACTATCATCATGGTCATATTGAAAGCTAGAGTCCATAAACCCCATATGTTTTAGATATGACTCACCATAAACCAACCATTAGTCCTTAGTATTTCTCAAATACTTAAGGATGGCTTTAACCACTTTCCAGTGGTTTTCTCTAGGATTAGACTAGTATCTACTCACTACTTCTAGTGAGTATGCCATATCTGGTCTCATACATATCATGACGTACATGATAGATCCCACTATCGAAGCATATGGAACTCTACTCATACACTCTCTCTCTTCAGGAGTTATCGAACAATCCTTCTTAAGGAAAGAAATTCCATGGTCTATTAGGATATAGCTCTTTTTAGAATTTTTCATGCTGAGCCTCTTCAGCACAGTATTTATGTACATGGATTAGGATAATCCAAGCATCCTTTTAGATCTATTCCTATAGATCTTCATCCCTAGAATGTAGGATGCTTCATCCAAATCCTTCATGGAGAACTGAGATGACAATCAAACTTTTATTTGCTATCATACGGGGATGTCATTCCCAATTAAGAGAATCTTATCCGCATACAAGACAAAGAATACCACTGCTAAACTATTTACCCATTTATAAATACAAGACTCTTCTCCATTTTTAATGAAGTCATATATTTTGATCATCTTATCGACATGCATGTTCCAACCCTGAGATGCTTGCTTCTATCCATAAATGGATCTTTGAAGCATGCACACCTTGGACTCATCTATGGATGTGAACCTCTCTGGTTGTATTATATACATCTTTTTGATAAGCTCTCCATTCAGGAAAGCTATTTTCACATCCATCTATTAGATCTCATAATCTAAATGGGCAGCTATCGCAAGCATTATCCAAATAGATTTGAGCATTGCCAAAGGAGAGAACATCTCATCATAGTCAATATCATAATGTTGATGATATCCCTTGGCAATCAAATGGGCTTTATAGATCTCCATCTTTTCATCTGTGCCCCTCTTTCTTTTGAACATCTACTTACATCCAATGAGTTTAACCCCTTTGGGTGAATCAACCAATGTCCATATATCATTGACCTTCATGGACTCCATTTCGGATTTCATGACCTCAAACCATTTCTCGAAATCAGATCTTTGCATAGCATCCATATAGGTGATCAAATCCTCATTATTCTCATCAAGTTTAATGGGATCATCTTCCTGGATTAAGAAATCATAGTATCAATCCAAATGACTTCATACTTTATTGGATCGCTTTAATGGTGCAAGTAGACTAGGCTTCAGATCCAATCTAATCAAATCCGACTCAGGTTCAGCTATAGGTGTCGGTCTTTCTACCTATTGAACTTTATCAAGTTCAATCTTAGAGATAATAGTTCCTTCACCAAGGAACTTCTTTTCCAAAAAGATTGCCTTAAGACTGGTGAACATCTTTTGTTCATCAGAATGATAGAAAAAATAACATTTGATCTCTTTTGGGTACCTTATGAATGTGCACTTGTCAGACCTAGGTTCATGTTTATCTATAACCAACTATTTAATATAAGTCGAGCACCCCCAGACTCTAAGGTATGAAAGTGCTGACTTACGCTCTGTTCATATTTCATATGGAGTCTCAACTATAGACTTACTTGGAATCCTGTTTAACATATGGCAAACCGATTCGACTACATATCCCCAAAAAGATATCGGCAAGCTGCAAAATCCATCATAGATCGGACCATGTCTAATAGAGTCTAATTCCTCATTTCAGATACATCATTATGCTATGGTGTTCCTAGAGGAGTCCATTTGGAGAGAATCCATTCTCTCCTAGATATGTGAGAAACTCACTAGAAAGATAATCTCCTTCTCGATCAGATTGAAGAGTTTTAATTCTTTTCCTAGTTTATTTTTTTACTTTACTTTAGAATCATTTGAACATTTCAAATGAATCTGACTTATATTTCATCAGATAGACATATCCATATCTAAATAGATCATCTATAAAAGTGATGAAGTAGAAATATCCATCTCTAGCACTTACGCTCATTGGTCCATACATCAGTATGTACTAGATCTAAGAGCTCAGTGGCTCTCTCATCTTTTTCAGTAAAAGGTGACTTAGTCATTTTACCAAGAAGATAGGACTCACAGGTTGAAAGTGATTCACAATCACTAACTTCGAAAATTTTTTCTTGAGTCAACCTATTTATCCTATTTTTGTTTATATGACCTAGCCTATAGTGCCATAAGTAGATATCTGGCACACTATCTAATCTAGGGTGCTTGCTAGTTGAATAGGCTTCATTAATAGATTGTGATTGCATATACAAACCATTATTCAAATATCCAAAGAAAATAGTAACACCATTTATAATGATATTACAAAACTATTTCTCTATTAAACTTTCATATTTATTTTTGGTCAAAAGGCCAACAAAAATGATGTTTAAAAAAAAACTTGGATAGAAATAACAATCATTAAGAACAATAGTATGGGACTCAAATACAAGTTTTAAGATTTCTAAAGCTTGAACTGGAACTAGTCTTCCATCTCAAACATTTAGGAACCTCTCGTCTTGTTCAAATCTCCTACTGACCTGCAACTCCTACAATGAATTATAAATATGATAAGAGCTATTAGTATCCAATACCAAGTTAGTATAATTACAAATAGAGAAATTGTAAGGATTTATCGTATAAATACCTTGCTCAGCAATTGCTTGTTCCTTTCTCTACCTATTTGGATCCAAGAAGGCAATGTACTAAGGACAGTTCTTCTTCTAGTGCCTCTGCTTCTTACAAAAGAAACATTCACCTTAACTCTTATCAAGCTTGATCTTCCTGATCTAGCCTTACATAGATGTCCCAGCCTAAACTTGTACCTTCTTGTCCTTCTTATTTTTGTTCTTCTTACCCTTCCTAAAGGATCGAGAACTAGAAGACGAACCTCCTACTAAGTTCACTGACTCCTTGTGGAGTTGGCGATCCTTCTCAATGTTCTGAAGCAACTCAAGTAACCCATGGTAGTTAACTTCAAGCTTTGTCATTCTATAATGAGTAAGAAATGGGAGATAAGACTTGGGCAGTGAGGTCAGTATTGCATCTTTCCGAAGCTGCTTATGCAAGGTAAAGCCAAGCTTGCTCAATCGCTCTATCAACTCGATCATGTACAGTACATGATTAGTGATAGAAGCTCCATCCCGCATCTTGGTGTTGAAGATGGCATAACTAGTCTTATGCCTTTCAATGTCATTAGGGGTGCTAAAAGAATCCTCAAACAGTTGAAGCATATCTTTTGGCTGAGCTGTCTTGAATCTACGACTGAACTTGTTGCTCATGGCACCTAGCATAATGTAGCACACCATGGTTCGGTCACTGAGCCACTTATGGTATCTCTGACTGTTCCATATGCATTCGGAGATGGTTCCTTAGTTGAAGGATCCATAAACACATACAGGAGCTATTCATGATCTAGAACTATCTTCAACTTTTGGTACCAGCTATCAAAGTTGGATCCTACCAACTTATCATTGTCCAACAATGATCGGAGCGATAGGTAACTGGCCATATCTATATAAAGAAAAATTAAAATCTAATTAGTAATTGATTCATTAAATCTAAAGATTTAGACTTTAATCAAAAGGTTCTCTCACTATTTTATTCGAACTAGTAGCCTCTACCTTCAATTCAAAAAATTATCCTAATTCCTTAATGAGTACTAGAATCCACATAGACTGCACGTGAGCCCAACTTTAGTTGGCCAATCCATATACATCTAAGGATAGTTTCATAATCAATTATTTTTTTAAATAATTTTTAATAATTAAATTTTTGCTCCAATCCCTGATCAGTAGGCCTTGGCCTCCATTGAAAATGTTTGGCTAGGTCCAACTATTAACATGACCATACTTAGTCCATCAAATCAATGAATGAATAGGCCCAACTTTGGTTGACTAACCTAACCACCATTTAGAAAGATACAACCAAAAAATTATATAATGAATGATAATTCTATTAGCTGATAAGCACCAGGCCTTTGGACCTCCAATGATTATCAAACTAATGGACCCATTATCACCCACTTAATAGAAGACTATGATCTAGTTATCACAATAACTATTTCATTTTAGGGATCTAATAATTTTAGAAAATTTAATTTTTAAAGAAGAGGGAAGATCAGATGAACCAGCTTGTCATGATCCTCCAACTGGCTTCACCAAGTCAGCTTAAGGAAGACCATTAATAGGCTGGTCTAGGAGTACCTAAATCAGTCACACTAATTTACCTAACTAACATGGGTCAGCTCGAATAGTCAAGTGATCCAATCAAAACATAATTTCACCAAGAGGCCAGGTAAATTCAATCAGTGGGAGGGTTTGCCAAAGCTCATCTTAGACACCATCAGAAATAGCCAGGTAAGCAGGCTGCCAATTAAAGACCACCGGTCTGATTTATCTTAGATATCAACTGATTTAATTAGTCTCAATTAGATCAATCTAACAGTTCATGCTAGACAGTGTAGCCAAGAATTAAGTCCATCTTTGGTATCGTTAAAGACTTAGAATTGACCAACTACAACAATTGTAATTGATCTAGAGAATTCTTGACCTAATCTAAGACAATAATTGATTAGATTTAGTTAATTCTCTAATTAAATTTATTCTTTAATCTAACCCTAGGTCTAATCCAATTAATGAACCTAATCCTCACTAACCCATTTAACCCAATGTGTTATGATTTATGTCTTAGGATCTTCAATTCACAATCCTAGATCCTAATCAAACAACTTCTTAATTCTTAATTAAGTTTTGGGCTGAGAGTTAGGGTTCAACTTTTTGAAAATAATTTTCATATTTATAAAATATTTTTATAATATGGTTCTACTAACTAAGTTGCATATTTGATTTAAAATCAAAATGTAATTAAGATAAGCATGAAACTACTTTAGATCTAATCTAAATAGGTTCATGTAATTGAAATAGTTTCAAATCCAATCAACCATAAATTACCTTAGATCAAATCTAACATATTTATGATGATTAAAATTTAATTAAAATATTTTTAATTAGATTAAAAAATTTATAAATTTAATCTAAAATTTTATGATCAATGTTTTAGATTAGCACGTACTAGGACAACCTCTCCACTATAAGGGATAAACCTTACAGTAGGACAACCTTATAATCGGTTCGTATAATCTAAAAATTTTATTTTTAGATCTAAATCTCTTTTAAATCTAATAAATCATAGATAAAATTAGATCATATCTAAAAAATTTATGATAAGAAATGGATATACACGATTTAGGACAATCTCTTGATTGTAAGGGACAAATCTTACAGTAGGACAATCTTATATCAGTTCGTGTGATCATAATCTTTTTTTTAATCTTAGATTTAATAATTAGATTATAAATTAAACATAATCTAAAAAATAATATAAATATAAAAAAATAATCATGTAATAATGAACCTAGGCTCTGATACTAATTGAAGGAACTAGATCTAGGTTTTCTAGACTAGATCTTGAAACTTTTTCAAGATCAGACAGCACAAGACTAAAATAAATCAAAATTTATTCATAAAAAACTAAAGAACCCCTAGATCTAAGATTCTATTATATGATTATAGTATAATATTAAATTAAAAATTAAAAATATTAAAAAAAAATTATGTTGATCATATCAACATGCATCTGCACTACATCTAATGCAGGTATGCAATAATAGATCAGATCTATATTACCTATGCAAGTTAGATATTTTTACTTGCTAATCTAGGCTGAAGGATGAAGCTCTGAGATGCACACTTGTTCGATCTCTAAGAGATATCCATATGAGCACACGAACCTCGATCAGTAGTTTGATGCAGAAAATCAATATATTATGCTAGTATTATGTTGATCCTTCTTCGACAATCGATCTGGTGCTTCCTTCTTCAAGACATAAATACTACAAAAAATTAGAAGGAAAGAAAGAAACATTTGATCTAAAACAACACTCAAAAATCTCTATGAAAGATGAGGAGAAAGAAAGAGCAAAAGAACTATAGAAGAAGACTCTCTTCTTTTTCTCTTTTCTCTCACCTAGGTAGCTAGATTGGTGTATATGAAATCCCCACACCCCAAGAGTCTATCTATGATTTTCACATGCCCAAGAGACCTCTAAATGGTCTATAATTAATATAAAATTCAGCTTAATTTTTTTTTAAAATAGAGAGTTAGGACTAACTCCTTGTCTAGGTCAAATACCTAATAAGGAATGTCCAAAATGGGCAAGAATTGGGAAGCCCAACTCTTGTGTGCCCCCTCTTTTTTCATTGGCATGGACCATAACAATTTGTTGCACAAAACTCCTCTAATTCTCATGAAAAATCAAGAAAAAAAATAGGAGTATGGGCAGCATAAGGAAGGAGGAATTTTGTTTGCAACAAATCCTATCAAATAGAGTTTGATTTCAAAACAACTCTCCAAATTTGACTTGGTCCATAACCACTTGCCATGCAAGAAAGAAAGGAGAAAGTTGGATGCATGTGAAGGCCTGGGGAAAATGAATTTCCATGCACAAAACAAAGGGAGAAAGGGTATGGAGGCATGGGATATAGGTGGTGCAAGCAAGATGAATCCTAGTCCTACTAGGATTCCATATTTGACTTGGTCGAATATGGTTTCTCAAATCAAATCAAACCAGAAGTAAATCAATCCAATTAAATTAGGTCCTAACCTAATTAAAGATATAATTAAATTAAATTAAATTATATCTAATTTTAATTTAATTTTTTGATCAAATTAAAAAATTGGATTGATTCAAGTCCTAGTTGAACTAGGACTAGTTCTGCCTTGCATTTGGCTTATCCAATAAACCAATTGAACTTGATCCAATTAAGCCCAAATCAAATCTAACTAAATTATATTTAATTATACTTAATCTCAGCCCTTTGTCTTAATCAAATTAATCTAAGTAGTAATCAAATTGCTAATCGATCCTCTTGCAATAGTTGGACTAGATTAAACATCAACCATATTGATCATTTAACCTTAGAACGATACTCAATCATTGATCAACCATCTGATCGGATCGTGAGCTCTAATGTATATAATCCCATGGGTCCGAACCTAAGTCGATAGTATAGGAATAAATTTTTGTATCAATCGAAGTGATTATTTTGCAATGGTCCCCGATGGCCGGATTGGTCGAATGAGTAGAACAACATTCTTAGAACCCATGTGGATATAGTTTTCATTATTATGGTATCAACTCACTCTGATATCAAATTGTTGGGATATCAACTACTCTGATATCACTTGTTAAGGATCTAGTACCAAATTATTATGACAGAAAGAAGAAAGAAATAAAATAAGAAAATAATTAAGTACATGGATCAGCCTAAAGGCTCGCCTCCATAGGACATGCAAAGCTTCACTACGAAAGAGAAAAATAGGTACCAGAGGAGAACACCCACTCTCAACTCACCATGCATAAATCTCTCTCAACTAGAAGATACCCTCATAAAAGATCTCTTAGAATCCCAAGGAGACCCATAGAAGCTTCAAGATGCTCTATCCTCACAGCCTCCTTGTCAGATGCTATACACTTGTTGCATCTCTCTCTCATGGGTTGTACGTACTCAATGCTCTATCAAGCTCCTCTCGATAGTTGCCTGAGCCTCTCTATGTGCCTCTTATGCCACATGCACCATCTTTTTTGCTCCATCACACCTCAGCTCTTTAAATAGGATGAGAATTCTCTTCTCAGTAGTTCACAGGAGTCCTAATAGTGCTCTTTATCCTAATATGTGTCAAACATGTTTTTGATGGAATCTTGGAATATTTTTTGACTTTTAGATCATGACTGCAACCCTCCATGGCTACTGGATCCTGTGGTCCACGTGCAACTCCCGTAGACCCTTTGGATTAATCACAATTCAAGTCCAAACAAAAAAAATTCCATCATGTTCTATTCACCTCTATCAAGCCGGCATGATCAGGGGTCGAGCTAGCTCGACTGCATCTTGCTTAGACTCCTACTATCTATCTGCCTGAGAGTGCTGGTTCAGCTATGGTTCGAGTCGGCTTGATCTCAATCTGAGTTAGCTCGATTGCGTATTAGAGCCGGCTTGAGTACTGTGCTGAAAATTGATTCTCTTCTTGCTATGGATCGAATTTAAGATGTCAAATCCTAACAATCTCTACATCAACTCGACGTTTGGCCTTCACCTAACTTTGAGATCTTGTGATCCATCTTGACCCCATGCCATGGGGCATGCCTACTGATCATGGATGGGCAATCGTTGCATCGAGCCAAGCCACTCGATCCCACCTCTATCATGGACTGTATCCACTTTGACCAAAGACCTACTCAAAAAATTTTCCTATGGTAATAGGACCTTCACTATACGACATCGTCTCTCGTCCTCTGGAGTCTCCCATCTTATGCCTGATCCATCTCTACCTGATGCTCCACCTTGCATTGGACTCCCTCTGGCTCCTGAAAGTCCATCTCACACTGGGTTTCCTGCTAGATAGTAATGTCCTCTTATCTTCTTCTTTCCCTTCAATATCATCCTATCACTATGCATGACCATCAGGATTCCATCATTAGCTACCCACCTATAGCCGTTTAAATCTAGTTTGCTCAGTAAGATAAGATTCCACCTAAAATCAGGTATATATTGGACCTCCCCTAATTTTTTCACTACACCATCATGTGTCTTCCAATTGACCATCTTAATGTCTTTAATCGCATAGCTTGATCCATCTGGCAAATAAACAGTGCCATCACTACTCTCCAAGGAGTCAAACTGCTCTTTTCTACAACAAACATGATACGTGCATGCAGAATCTAAAATTCACTACTTGAAGGAACTAGATGTCTCATCAGATATCTTCAGGATATCATCTTCTGAATCACTACTGATCATTGCTGCAATAGCCCTCAATTGATCATTGAGTTATGGGCAATCCATGACTCGATACCCCAACTCGTCACAACTGTAGCTTCTGATCTTGCTAGAATCCTTCATCTTGGACCTGGATCATCCTCTGTCGCTCTATCTACTGCCTCTTGCTCCTCCAAAAATTGCCAAAGATGAGCTACCACCATCTGAGCTCAAAGCTGGATTGTTCCTCTTAAGAACCTCGTTCTGGAGTATCACTATAGTGACCTCGTCCATCTTGATGGTGCTCTTTTTCACTAAAAGAGTATTCACCAAGGACTCATACGAAGTGGGGAGCGATGCTAGCAAGACCAACATCCTGATCTTCTCCTTAAATTTTTCACCAATACTAAGGTCGGTAAGGATCTTCTGCAAGTTAGATAGATGCTCCCGCACGCTCTATCCTTCATCAATCTATAGTTGGTAGAACTGCTTTCAAAGAAATATCGTGTTGGTGAGCAACTTCATCATGTACAACTTCTCGAGTTTCGACCATAGCACCATCTAGAAAGTCTCATCAAGTACATGTATCACGACATCATCCATTAGGTACAAGTGGATCGTGCTCACCGTCTGCATCTGGATTCACTTTCAATCCTTCACCTCTATGGTAGCTGGCATCTCATCATATAATAGAGCATCAATCAACCCTTATTGGATGAGGACATCCTTTACCCTTGTTTGCCACAAGAAGAAATTATCCTTTCCATCGAACCTATTGATCACCACCTTGATTGTTCTTGTCTTCTTCATATTCTTCAATTTCTATCCACTGCTACAATCTATGCTCTGATACTATTTAACTTTGATACCAATTGTTATGGTATCAACTTGCTCTGATACCAAACTATTGGGATATCAGCTATTCTGATATCGCTTGTTAAGGATCTAGTACCAAATTATTACTGCAGGAAGAAAGAAGAAATTAAATAAAAAAATAATCAAGTACATAGATCAGCCTAATGGCTTGCCTCCATGGGGCATGCAAAGCTTCGCTATAAAAGAGAAAAATAGGTACAAGAGAAGAATACCTACTCTCAACTTACTGTACAAAAATCTCTCTCAATTAGAACCTACGCTCATGAAAGCTCTCTCAGAATTCCAAGAAGACCTACAGAAGATAAAAGATGCTCTGCCCTCATAGCCTCCTCGTTGGATGCTATGCACCTATTGCTTCTCTCTCTAGCGGGTTGCACGTACTAGACATTCTGCCAAGCTCCTCTCGATGGCTGCCTGAGCCTCTCTACGTGCCTCTCATACCACATGTGGCAACTTTTTTGCTCCATAGCACCTCAGCCCTTTAAATAGGATGAGAAGCCTCTTCTCAGCAATTCATAGGAGAACTAACAAGGCTCATTCTTCTAATATGAGTCAAACATGTTCTTGATAGAGTCTTGGAATATTTTTTAACCTTTAGATCATGACCGCAACCCTCCATGGCTGCTGAATCCTGTGGTCGATATGGAACTCTCGTAGATCCTTTGGATTAATCATAATCTGAGTCCAAACAGAAAAAATCTTATCGTATTATGTTCGCCTTGGTCGAGCCGACTCGGTTAGGGGTATAGTTGGCTCGACTGCATCTTGTCAGAACTCCTAATATCTATCTGCTTGAGAGAGTCGGCTCAACTGTGGTTCAAGCTAGCTCAATCTCAATTTGAGCCAGCTCGACTGCGTATCAGAATCGGCTCGACTATTGTGCTGAAAACTAATTTTTCTCTTACTGTGGATCAAATTCAAGGCGTCAAATCCTAACATCCATATAATTCATCCTCTTGGCCAAAATGCTCATAGGATACCTCAGAGTTTAATTGTCAACTCTAATTAGGATATCCAAATTATATTTCAAAATACCAAATCCATCTCATGGATTACCCTAGCCAAGGTTTTGCTATTTTAAGATACAGTGATACATTATTCTCCAACTCTTGGAGTGGTCAATCCCATCTTGATCACGCACTAACTTCATAAGTACTTGACATTTCCAAAAATCTTTTGTTACTAAATTAGAAATTCAGTTAGTCCGGTACCAAAGCATAGTGAGTTGCTTGCAAGCCATGGAGGTGATCTCAGGTCTAAAGGACACTTATACTTATATCCCATCAGAGATATTCTCGATAGCAGAATGCTTTAGAGTTGATCACATTTTATGATGATGTACCCCTATATCTCACCTGTATGTCATACTAGTGTCTCTACACTCCTTGGTTAAGAGGACAACTAACCTATATGGCATACAGCGACCTATGCTCCATAGATGCTATCATCCTTATTAACAACCTATCATTTGATCGTGAATAGTTTTAAGGACTAATCGATAAATCCTATCATTATCAAACCTAAATAGCCCTAAGAACTTCATCATAATAATGGAGTTCATTAGAAGATGAAAACTTATGATAAAAAATATCAAAAATATATTTTAATAATTAATAAATTAATTATAATTATAATGTTGCACAACCATCAATAGGCTAATGATTGGTTTTGAGATACATTTTCCAACAAGAAGTTCATGAGAAACTCTTTCTCATACAAATTCAAATGGGTGTAGAAGATGGTAAGGTGGCACATGGGAAGACTAGTGAAACTAGTCTCAAAATTTGTTATCCAATTAAACCCAGTCCAAACTAATTTGGCTAGGTCCAATTAGACCAAATTAAATTCAACTCATTTAGGCTTAATAAGATTCAATCAAATCCTAATTAAATTAGAAATTAATTAAATCCAACCCCTAATCAAATCGAGGTCTAAACCTTCTCGATGATTAGGTCATCTCACAACCTAATTGGGTCATACCCAGCTAAATCTAATTCAATTAGACTTGATCCAAAAATCATTCCTCAATCAAATTAAGTTAACTAGTAAATAATTTACTAATTAAATGTTTCATAAATATAGAGTCTAAATCCAGTGGATGTCCGAGCAATAGACTCCAATCAAAATGAAACTCTTGATCGAAGAGTCCCAAATGAATAGGACTTTTGAACCCAATATCCCAAATGAGTGGAACACATGTTCATAGAGTCCTAACCAATGTGACTCTCAATCATGGAGTCTAAGACAAGCAGGACTTAGAGTTTCAATGCAGTAGGACTCTCGATCGAAGAGTTTCAATCCAGTGGGGCACTTCATTAGCCATCAGATTAGGAAGGAACCTTTAATATATATGACCCCATAAGTTCGAACCTAAGTCGATAGCATAGAAATCAATTTTTGTACCAATCAAAGTGACCATCTAGCAATGATATCCAACATTCGGATAGGTTAAATAGTCTTAATCACAACATGCAGAACTTATGCGAATATGGTTACTACATAATTCATCTCTTTGACCTCTGTGTATAAGATGACTTAGCATTAAACTGCCAACTCTAAAAAATACATCCATATCGTGTCTCAATGCAATAAGTCCTATGACTCCTCACTAGGACTACCTTGGCAAAGGCTTTGCTAAATTGAAACATAATTAAACACAGCTCTTGAACCTAGAGTGATCAATGCCATCTTGATTCACACACTGATTTCTCAAGCACTTGACTGTGCCCAGATACCTTCCATCACTGAATTAGAAATTCAGGTAGTCTAGCACCAAAGCATAATGAGTTGCTTGGAAGTCACCATGGTGATCTAAGATTAGAGAGACACATACCCATATTCCATCAGAGCAAATCTTAATAGTATAAAAGCCCCAGAGTTGGTCACATTCAGTGTAGATGTATCGCTACATCTTACATGCATGCCATACTAGTATCTCCACACTGCTTGGTTAAAAGGACAACCAACCCATATGCACATAATGACCTATACTCGATTAATGTTGTTGTCTTTGGTAACAACATATCATTTGATCATGAATAGGTTTAAGGACTAAATAATAAATCCTTCTTTGTCGATTCTAAATAATCCCAAGGACTTCATCATAATACAGGAGTTCATTAGAAGATGAAAGAATTTATGATAAAAAAGATAGAATAACATTTATTCATTAGTAATTCATATATAAACATAAAAATAAGCTCAACCTTCAATTGGTTAACGATTGGATTTAAGACAATATTTCCAATAATCTCCCTCATGGACTAAATCCAATCGATGCAGTGTCTAATATCCATCTTTGACTTAAAGTCATCGAACGCCATCACCATAACGGCTTTAGTGAATGGGTCGGCTAGGTACTCATTTCCATTGATCTTCTAAAGGTTGACATCACCTCAATCCACGATCTTTCAGACAAGATGGTAGCGATGTAGAATATGCTTCATCTATTAGTGTACATTCTATTCCTTCATCTAAGTAATGGCTCCAGAGCTATCACAGTAGAGTAGAACTGGAGAGGATGCTACTCCAAGCTCGGTGATGAACTTTCTCAGCCACACTGCTTCTTTGACAGCATCTGATGCAGCGACATATTCTACCTCATAAACTGAGTCGGCCATAATATACTACTTGGAATTCTTCTAGTAGACAACTGTACTATTAAGGATAAACACATATCCTGATATATTTTTGCTTTCATCATGATCAAATTAAAAACTAGAGTCTATAAATTCCATAGTCTCAAATCTGACTCACCATAATCATGCCATTGGTCCTTAGTATTTCTTAAATATTTTAGGATGATTTTAAGAACCTTCCAATGGTTCTTCCCTGGATTAGATTGGTATCTATTCATTACCCCTAGTGAGTATGCCACATCTGATCTCGTACTTATCATGGCATATATGATAGAACTCACTATCGAAGCATATGAAATTTCACTCACACACTCTTTCTTTTGAGGTGTTATCGAATAATCTCTCTTTGAGAGAGAAATTTCATGGCCTATCGGTAGATAGTCCTTCTTCGAATTCTCCATGCTGAACCACTTCAGCACAGTGTCTATGTACATGGACTGTGTCAACCAGAGCAACCTCTTAGATCTATTTCAATAGATCTTCATTCCTAGGATGTAGGAAGCTTCTTCCAAGTCCTTCATGGAGAACTATGATGATAGCCAAATCTTTATTTTCTATAATGCAGGGACATCATTCTCAATTAAGAGAATGTCATCTGCGTATCACATAAGGAATACAACCACTGGACTATTAACCCACTTATATATGCAGGACTCTTCTCCATTCTTAAAAAAGCCATACATTTTGATCATCCTATCAAAACATATGTTCCAACTCTGAGATGCCTGCTTCAGTCCATAAATGGATCTTTAAAGCCTACACATTTTAGACTCATCTACGGATGTAAATCCTTTAGATTGTATCATATACACCTCTTCATCCAGCTCTTCATTCAAGAAAGTTATATTTACATCCATCTGCTTGATTTTATAGTTTAGATGGGCAGCTATCACAAGCATAATCTGAATGGACTTGAGCATTGCCACAAGAGAAATATGTCATCATAGTCTACACCATAATGTTGATGATATCTCTTAGCAACTAGATGGGCCCTATAGGTCTCCACCTTTTCATCTGCATTTCTTTTTCTCTTGAAGATCAACTTACATCCTATGGGTTTTACTCCTTCGAGTGGATTAACCAATGTTCATACATCATTGACCTTCATTGACTCTATTTCGGATTTCATGGTCTTAAGCCATTTTTTAGAGCTGAGTCTCTACATTGCATCCATGTAGGTGATCAGATCCTCATCGTTCTCATCAAGTTTGACAGGATCACTATTCCAAAGCAAGACATACTATTTGTCCAGCTGACGAGTACTCTACCAAACCACCTTAAGGTTGTAGGTTCACTGGGCTCTGGATTTGATCTAATCAAATCCGATTCAAATTTAGCTACTCGTGTCGATTTTTTCACATATCAAACTTCCTCAAGTTTGATCTTAGAGGCATTAGTTCCTTCACCAAGAAACTTTTTTTTTCAAAAAGATTGCCTTAAGGCTGACAAACATCTTTTGTGAAGAAAAAGATTTAGCATTTCATGAACATATTTTGAAATTTTTTTCAAAATCACTTAAAAGAAGTAATAAACTAATCATATTAATTTATTAGAATACATGAATTATCCCTAGATCTAGGATCTTATCTCATATTCTATGCATGCTATTAAATCTAAAATTAAACATTATGCAAAGATGATGTTGATCACATCTACATCAAAGCTATTCTAGACTAATCTAGAAGGAAGAAAGAGATCGAATCTCTCTTACCATATCAAGTTAGGTTCTTCAAATCCTTGGAGAAGAACCCCTTCTTATCCCTTCTTTTTCTCTCACCAAGATATAATGGTTTATGTCTCAATGAAGCACCATGCTTAGATCCTCTTTGCACCCAAGTTTCCCACATCCCAAACCTCACTCTCAGGTCTAAAACTTGTAAAAAACTCATGCCCTAACTTTCTTTAAATAGAGAGTTGTGATAGAGTTCTTGTTTAGGTCAAATACCTAGAAAGGCAAATCCAAATTGAGTAAGAATTGGGGCACCCAACTCTTGGGCACACCCTCCTTATATTTTTTCATGGACTCTAGAGAATATGTGCAAAAAACTCTTCTATTTTTTATGAAAGAATTAGAGAAAAATCAGGTAGTTTGGTACATCAAAGAGATAAGAAAAAATAATATATCAAATTCTATTCAATAGAGACCTAGGTCAAAACAACTTATTTGTTTTGATCTATTTCACAACTAATTTTCATCTAAAATAGTGAAAGATATAAAAAATGATGGAAAATATGTAGGATTTCATGCATGGATTTCAAAATTCTTTTAAAATATAACGCAATGATAGTTGTAAATTAAATCATTTAATTTATAAATGCATGTAATCTAATTACTAAACCCTAAATCTAGGACCTATAACATGTCATAATATATTGTCAAATCTGAAAATAAAAGATTTTGGTATTGATCAAATCAATATCCTAGATCTAGAAAAGTTCTAGATCTAAACCCTAAATCACATCTAGATGAGAGAAAAGATCAGATCTCTTGCCTTTGCATGGGTCGAAAACTCTGCGATTGATTTTTATTGTTGCATTTGGAGCCACACATGCATCCAGCCTTAATAGGCGATCCACACGAGGCTACAATAAAATTGGAGGTTCATCGAATAAAGATCCGCTCAAAGTGCTAGCTTCTTATAGATCCCTCTTGATGGTTAATTTAAAATTTATTCTTCGGATCTCTTGGATACTTCAAGAAATAAAGTACAAGTAAAGGAATAAAGGAGAAATCCAACTTTGGATCTTCCAAAAATTAGAAATTAAATAATTAAGAAAGATTCTAAGAGAAGACATATCTTCTCTTTTTAGGACATCAACCGTTGATGTCCTAAACGGATCTTCATACCTGGATAAGAGGAGACCTTCTCCTCTAAAAATTTTCATGCTTCTAGATCTTTTCCTCTCTGATTTTTCTCATAGAAAAATCATACATAAATTAAGAAGAAAGGATTCTCAAAAGAATCCTAAGAGAAGACTATCTTCTCTTTACTTTCCTTTTATTAGGACATGATCAAATCATATTCAAAAGGATCACCATGCACCAAATCATTGGAGCATCCTTCCCATGCCCTCTTCCTCTCTCTCTCTCAAATTTTTATCATATAAAAATTATATAAAAATAAGATGAAAATAATATCAAAGAAAATTTCAAGAGAAAATAATATTCTCATACCTTTGTCTTCATCAAGACATGAACTTTTGATGTCCTAATGAAACCTTTTTCTCCAAGAAAGTAGGTGCCCATAATCTCCACACCATCCCTTCTTTTCTTCTACCTATTCACCATGGAATACTAGAAATTTTTGACACCAAAAAACTATTAGAAGGTGGCATCCAAGAAAATAGGAAGACTAGGTCAAATTGACCTAGTCAAACAAGGAAATAAGGAAGAGATTGGGGGGCATCCAACTCTTGGACATCTCCCCATAATTTTTGTGCATGGAGAAAAGGAAACATTCACCCAAGAAGGGAAAATTGTGGTGACAAAATATTAAGGGTGGGCATGGGTTAATTTCCAAAAAGAGAGGAGAAGAGTTCTATCAAATTAAAACTCTTATTTAGTTTGACTCATTCAAACTAATTTTCAAATAAGACCAAGTCAAATTTGATCCCAAATATAGCAGGATATGGGGTGTGGAGAATCTATCTTAGGCATGGAAAATCACATAAAAAATTTTTGGAATTAATTAGTGGGCATGGAGATCATTGGCGCCAGGAAGGAAGAGTCGTAGTCTACTAGGGCTCTCCTATTTTGACTAGGTCAAACTAATTTTAAACCCAATTAAAATAGGATTAGTGCAAGCCTAACTAAAAATGATCTTAGTCCAACTAGGAACCCAATTAAGTCAGGTTTAAATTATATTTAAACCAAATTTAAATCCTAATTCAATTAGAAATTAGGTGCACTCAAATCCTAGTCCAACTAGAAATTATTTTTTTCTTGCAATTGGCTTATCCAATAAACTAATTAAACTTAATTTAATTAAGTTCAAATAAATTTTAATTGAATCAAATTCAACTAGACTTGATCTCAGCCTAATTACTCAATCAAATTAAGCCAATTAGAAATCCAATTGCTAATTGATCCTCTTGCAATACTTGCATTAGGTCAAACATCAATCATATTGATAGTTTGACCTAAGAATGATTCTCAATCATCGATTAACAATCTGATTAGATTACAATATTTTGTGTGTACGATCCTATAGGTTTGAACCTAAGTTGATAGCATGAAAATTAATTTTTATACCAGTCAAAGTAACCATCTAGCAATGATTCTCGATATCTGGATAGGTCGAATGTATGCAAAGCAACATTCTTAGAACCCTAGCCCATGGTTACCATATAATTCATCCCTTTGATCAATAATGCTCTAGATAACTTTGAGTATGTTGTCAATCATTCATACAAGTCATCTCTATTGTGTCTCAAAATTTTGCAAATTTTGTAACTCCTCATGAGGATTACCCAGGCCTAGGTTTTGCTAAATTGAAACACAATGAGACATTCTCTTCCTAAAGCTAATCAAGAGTGGTCAATTTCATCTTGACTCATACACTGACTTCATAAGTATTTGACTGTACCTAGAAACCTTCTAAATCTATATTAGAAATACAAACAGCTCAGCACCAAAGCATAGTGAGTTGGTTGCAAGTCACCATGGTGATCTCAGGTCAGAGGGATACTTATATCCATTAGCCTTAACTAGCTACTCTTGATAATAGAGTGCTATATTGGTCACATTCAGTGTAGATGTACTTCTACATCTCACTTGGATGTCATACCAGTGTCTCTACACTACTTGGTTATAAGGATAATCAATGCATATAACATACAGCGACCTATACTCAATAAGTTATCATCCTTATTAATAACTTATCATTTGATCATTAACAATTTAAGATCCATCTGATAAATCCTTCTTTATCGATTTATTGTGGTTCTAATAACTTCATCATAATATAGGAGTTCATTAAAGAAAGATAAAACTTTTATGATGAACTAGCCAAATAACTATTATTATTAGATAATTCATATACTAATTCAAATCATCTACAAGTTAGATGATTGGATTTAGGATATATTTTTCAATAAAAAGATCATGGATACTCGTTAGAAATAAAATTTTTCATGAAAATTCTAAGGGAATTAGCATGGGAGGCATGAAAAGGAAGATGGTGTAAGTTGGAGAAATCCTAGTCACACAAGGACTTCTAGTTTTAACTTGGTTCAACTTACTATTTGAACCAAATTAAATCAAAACTAATTTAACCCAATTAGAGATGATCGTAGTCTAACTAAGCACCAAATTAAATAAGATCATATTAAATTTAAATTTGATTTAATTTTTAATCAAATTAGAAATTGGGTACATACAAATCCTAATTGAACAGAGATTTGTTCTTCCTTACAATTGGCTTATCCAATAAACTAATTGGACTTGATTCAATCAAGCCCAAACTAAATATAATTAAATTATGTTCAATTAAACTTAATCTTAGTCCTCTAGTTTAATCAGATTAAGCCAATTAGTAATCCAATTGTTAATCAATCCTCCTATAATACTTGCACTAGGTCAAACATTAGTTGTATTGATTATTTGATCTTAGAACAATTCTAAATCGTTGATCAACCATCTGATTAGATTGAGACCTCTTATGTGTATGACCTCATAAGTTCGAACCTAAGCTAGTAGTATAAAAATAAATTTTCTAACCAATTGAAGTGACCATCTAGCAATGGTACCTGATGGCCAGATAGGTCGAATGTGTAAAGCAGCACTCTTAGAATCCTTGTGGATATAGTTTTCGTATAATTTATTCCCTTGACCTAAATGCTCATAAGATGATCTAGAGTTTAATTATCAATCCTAATTTTTTCATCCACATTGTATTTCAAAATACTAAATCCTTCTCATGAATTATCCTGGCTAAGGTTTTGCTAAATTTAAGTATAGTGATGCATTTTTTCCAACTCTTGGAGTAATCAGTCCCAACTTAATCACTCACCGACTTTATAAGTACTTGACTATGCCCAAAAATCTTTCATCATTGAATTAAAAATTTAGATATTCTGGCATCAAAGCACAGTGAGTTGCTCGTAAGTCACCATAATTATCTTAGATTTAAGGGATACTTATACCCATGTCCCATTAGAGTAATTCTCGATAGTAGAATGCTCTGGAGTTGGTCATGTTCGGTGATGATGTACCCCTACATCTTACCTGTATGCTATACTAGTGTCTCCATACTCCTTGATTAAGAGGATAACCAACCTATATGGAATATAATGATCTATACTCAATAAACATTGTTATCCTAATTAATAACGTATCATTTGATCATGAATAGCTTAAGGATTAATCGATAAATCCTCTTTTTATAAAAACTAAATAATCCTAAGGACTTCATCACAACAAAAAAGTTTATTAGAAGTACACCTTATCATGGAAATATCAAAATATTTATTTTATTTTATAATAAATTATTCATAAATATAAAATATTATAACTATCAATAGATTGACGATTGGCTTTAGGACATAATTCCAAACTTTCATTTATCTTAAAGTCACTCAGTACAGTATCTAATACCCATCATCGACTTATGGTTGTCGAAGTCTTTTACCACCAGGGCTTTAGTGAAGAGGTTAGGGTTCTTCTTTTCATTGATCTTCTGATGGTCGATGTCATCTCGATCCACGATCTTCTAGATTAGGTGGTAGTAGTGTAGTATGAGCTTCATCCGCTAGTGTGCCTTTGAATCCTTCATCTGAGCAATGGCTCCAGTGCTGTCACAATAAAGCCAGATCGGACCATCAAGAGAGGGTGCCACTCCAAGCTTAGTGATGAACTTTCTCAGCCACACAGCTTTTTTCGTAGCATCTGATGTTATGATGTATTCTACCTCACAAATCTGCCATGGTGTATTGTTTAGAACTCTTCTAGTAGATGGCTCCATCATTTAGGATAAAAATATAATCTAACATACTTCTACTATCATCATGATCAGATTGAAAGCTGAAGTTGGCAAATCCGACAAGTTTTAGATTTGACTCACCATAAATCAACCACTGATCCTTAGTATTTCTTAAATACTTAAGAATAGTTTTTACCACCTTTCAGTGATTCTCCTCTGGATCAAATTGATATCTACTTACTGCTCCTACTGAGTATGCTACATTTCATCATGTACATATCATGGCATACATGATAGATCCTACAGTCGAAGCATATGAAATTCTACTCATACACTTTCTCTTCAGGAGTTGTCGGACAATCCTTCTTGGAGAAAGAAATTTCATGGCCTATCAAAAAATAGTCCTTCTTGGAATTCTCAATGTTGAACCTCTTCAGCATAGTTTCTATGTATGTGGTGTGGGATAACCCAAGGATCCTCTTAGATCTATCTTTATAGGCCTTCATTCCTAGAATGTAGGATGCTTCAACCAAGTCCTTCATGATGAATTGAGATGATAGCTAAATTTTTATTCCTTACAGTGTAGAAATCACTACTATAAAAAGAAGCTATGATAGTGCATACTATGGCAACGATTTTCAAAACTGCTGCAATAGATTTTATGGCAGCGATTTTATAGAACCGCTGCAATAGGTTTGACCTATGGCAGTGGTTGCAATGAAGTATTACCATAGGTCGATCTATGGTAGCAGATACAATGAACCACTGCCATAGGTCGGACCTATTGCAGTTGTTCTTTGTAATCGTTGCCATAGGTTGGACCTATTGTAGTAGTTCTATAAAACCGCTATCATATCTTTTTTGATATTTTTGCTCTAAATATTATATAATTTTAAAATCTAATATCCATCTTCATCATTTATTATCTAAATAATTATCATTAGAGTGTCATCACAAAAGATCGCCTTGATCCGATGGCTCTAGCTTCATCAATTAGAAAAAATTGATCTCAACGATCACGAACAATGACATGATGGTATGATGAATAGAGACTCCGATTGGTCCAAAAACTTGTAATGATGATCTCGATGATATTTTTAGCACACTATCAAAATTTTACTTCAATCGGATATCGTTATCATGGTCAATTTAATTTAAGATGATTTTGACCATTAAATAAGAAACAAGCGATCAAAAGGCTAAATGGCATCCGATTATGAGATAATTATTTTATAAATGATCTTAGCTACTACTTTAATCATTTTTATGGTAGTAATTATAAAATTTAACTCATGGGTCTATGAATGATCCAAAACGATACGTCGCTAGAAAACCATTCTTAAACTCCATTGGTAGTTATGCTCGTGCTTTTGTAATATCTACTTAACGTAAATAGTTCATACAAAAATAATTAGAATTTTATGATCATCACCATATAAAATCATTAAAATTATAGCAAAGATCATTTAACTAAAAAATTATCTCATAATCGAACACTATTTAGGCCTTTGATCACTTATTTTTAATTTAACGGCTGAAATCATTCCATATTAAAATGATCATGATAACGATATCAAATTTAAGTGGAACTTTGATAGTATGTTACAAATGTCATCAAAATCATCATTGTAGATTTTTGAACTAATCGAAGGTCTCCATCTATCAGATCATCACATCATCATTCGTGCTCATCGAAATCAAATTTTTTTGATTGATGAAGCTAGGACCATCGGATTGAGATAGTCTTTTGTAACGACACTCTAATGATAATTATTTAGATAATGAATGATAAATATAGACATTAAATTTTAAAATTATAAAATATTTAGAGTAAAAATTAATTTCTAATCTATGGCAGTGGTTACTTAAACCACTATAATAGGACTACGGCAGCGATTCTCGAACCACTACCGTAGACCTATGGCAGCAATTTAAGTAATCTCTACTGTAAGTTAGGTTAAAATTTCCCAAATCTCTCATGCGCTCTATCTTTCTCTCTCTCTCTCTCTCTCCCTCCCTGCTCTCTATCATTGGTGAGACCCCGCCCCTCTCCATCCCCAGCCGACGCCGTCGCTCCTTCCCCCTCAGCCACCCTTGCCTCTCGATGCCCGCCTCCTCCCTGCTCACCCCCCCAACCTCGGTTTTCCCTCCCTCAATGTGCACCCCCCTCCCATAGCCCCACCACCCCCTCCTCCCAGGCTGCCCCTCCTCGTCATTATGCACCCCCTTCCCCCAGCCCCGCCACCCCCACTCTCGGGCCACCCCTCCCCATCACCGCATAACCCTCGTGATAGGTTTCGTGTACATGGCAGAAGCATGGATTTCAAAGTAAAATATTAAATCAAAACAAACCAAACCCAAACCCTATGACCACCTTATTAGCAATTAAATCATATAACATATATTTATAATATAAAAAAAAGTATTAGAACATACCTCTTTTCGCCAAACCCTAAATTAACCCTGATTGTTGGTAGTAGTTTGTCAGGGGTTCCACCCGATGCCCACGTGTTCACCCTCCAACGTTGATCCACACAAAGACTTGATCAAGACACCAGCATCTTTGATTTATATAATTAAAATTCTTGTAATAAGAACTTTAATTAAATGGGCAAGACCTTCTTAAGCCTTTATGTCACCTTCCTTGCCTTTCCTTATCTACCTTTCTTTTTCTTTTGTCTTCTTAATTTTCCTTCCTAATCTCTTAGTCTTAAGATGACTTCTTGTCCTTATAAAGATAAGGTCTAGATAAGAGAAAAGAAGAAAGAAAATTAGACAAAAAGAAACTCTTGTAAGAAAGAAAAGATAACGTTCACATTCTTGGACTCTTGATGCACACCCTTATTTATAATGAACGTAAGGATGCCAACAAAAATATCATGCCCTTTTCTTATCCATTTCTCATGCCCCATCAGCTAATCTCATGCCTCATCAGTAAAAATGAGATATAGACTTAGTCCAAGAGGTGCCTTAAAGCAGAAAGACTCTTCGAACTAATTCTACATATTCTTTATGAATAGTCGCGATGCTTCATCCTTGGCACCACCCTTTTCATCCATTAGATCATGAAACAAAGCCATCCAATGGCTCTAAAAAGTGATGCCCATTCAGCAAGAAGGTGTGGGAGAAAAACTTTGAATAGTCAAAGTCCCAAGAGATTTTGACTTGGTCCAAGAGACGTCAAGGAGGAGTAGGCGGCATGGGGTCTTGAGTGGCAAGATATCTTGGGCGACAAAACAACATGGGTGAAAATATTTAAAAGGAAAAGAAGTCTTTTATCTATAGAAGGACTCTTTTACAACCTATATCTGATGTCCACGCCAATTAAAAAAAAAAATTATGCGACATAATATACAAGAAAAGTCAAAGAAGGTAGGCATCATCTTATTCCATGCGCCAAAGTATCCTTTGCGCATGAAATACTTCCCACGCGCAAGAGAGAGACTCTCTAGTGAGTGGGATGCAGATATGTGATGTCCAATCTGAAGACCAATCAATCTAGATTAATCCAACTCAAGACCAAATCCTATTTGACTTAAATCGGATCTAAATTAGCCTAAATCGAAAGCTGATTTGAATCTAATTCGAATCCTGGTGCTAGGGTTTGCTATATGTGCTAGCATATTCATCTTGCAAACATGGTCTAATCTAATTAGATCCTTAATCAATTCTCTTTGTGTGTGACCCATTGGGTTCTACATCTAACCAGCAGTGAGTCTGGGTGTGATTTGACCTAATCTGGTTAGAACTCAACCAAACTGATTTAGGTCAAAACTAGCCAACCCAATTTGACTTAAATTACAACACTTTCTAATTTAATGATCAAATTAAAATTTTAACTTGATCGAACTCACAAGACATGATTGACGTCTAGCAATGTATCATGACTACCCGGAAGATGTGAAATTTTGATAAAAATATGAAACATACCCTTCAGTGAAATTTACCATGCAACTAGATCCTTCGATCTCCCTGCATCCATGATATGACTTTGGGTATGGAAATATATCAACCCCAATATCATATTCATTTCTCTTTCAATCTTATGATAATGATTCATTTAATAAAACATTAGAAACCATTTCTAATTTTTTTTTTATCATGCTTTGATCAAAGTCTTCTTGAATCATTATTTGTTTGAAGCAGGTAGGATGCTATTTTCTCTTACCAGAAAAGATCGATTCCATGTTAACCTACTCACAACCTTCATATATATAATCTACCATATCCAGAACATCCCATACATAACTGAGTCATGAATGAGTTTGAACCAAAATATGGATTTATATATATAAGATTCTATGGTAGTTTCAGGTCAAAGGATTACATGCACAAATTCCACTATGAGAACCATCTATTGACATGTAGATAAGACTCCATTAGATATTCTCAATTTAGATCAATTCAGTTAACTCATTCTCTAATGAGAACCCACATTCTTGTATTAGTGTCGTATATAGGTTATTATGAGATCAATCACCCTCTTAATTGAGCATACAAAGAATGTGCTAGTCTTACCAAAAAACATTGATCCCTAACTCAATGTCTCATTGACTAGGAATATTTAAATTAGGATTTTAAGATTTTAGGTCTCACTAGTATGTTCTCATCATAATTCTAAAATTATAGCCCTAATTTATAGGATTCATCATAATAATAAGACACTACATATGATGAAATAAATATTTTATTTATTAAAAATGTCATTACATGAGTCTGGAAGACAAAGAATATCCCAAAAATAAATTGGCTTGAGGGCATAATCCTTTCAATCTCCCACTTGCACTAAAGCCAATCGCCCTTATATTTTAATCTCATACATCAAGGTGGCGATCAAACAGTTGCAGTGGTAAAGCCTTAGTGAATGGATCTGCTATGTTGTTCTTTGTATCTTCTCGTTCCATGACTACATCTTGTCTTTCAATAATTTTCCGAACGAGATGGAAGCATCTCATAATGTGTTTGGATTTATGATGAGACCTTGGTTCCTTTGCTTGATCTACAGCTCTAGTATTATCACAGTAAAGTGGTACTGGTTTCTCAATTTTAGGAATAATTTCTAATTCAGTGATGAACTTTTTCATCCAGACAACTTCCTTGCCGGCATCACTTACAGCTATGTATTCTACTTTAGTGGTTGAGTCAGCTACAGTTGGTTGCTTAGTACTCTTCCAACTCACTGCTCCATCGTTCGGAGTAAAGACATATCCTAAAGTGGATTTGCTATCATCTGGGTCTGATTAAAAACTGGAATCAGAATATGCTTCTAGTTTAAGATTAGAACCACCATACAAGAAAAATATCTTTAGTCCTTCTTAAGTACTTAAGAATATTTTTCATAGCTTTCCAATGATCCTCTCCTGGATCAGCTTGAAATCTACTTGCAATGCCTAAAGCATAAGCAACATCAGGCCTTGTGCATGACATGGCATACATTATTGATCCAACAGCCGAAGCATAAGGAATAGAACACATTCTATTTCTCTCTTCAGATGTCTTTGGAGACATTTTTTTAGAGAGATGTATGCCTTGACTTATGGGTAAATAACCTCTTTTACTCCCATCCATACTGAATCATTTCAGTATTAAGTCAATGTACCTTGATTGGGACAAGCCTAGCATCCTCTTAGATCTATTTCTATAGATCTTTATTTCTAGTATATAGGATGCTTCTTCCAAATCTTTCATGGAAAACTTATTTGATAGCCATAATTTGACTGATTGTAACATTGGGATATCATTCCCAATGAGGAGTATGTCATCTACATATAGAACCAAGAATATTATTGTTCTCCCACTAGTTTTCTTGTACACACATGGTTCATCCACATTCTTGATAAAACCAAACTCTTTTATTGTTTCATCAAAATGGATGTTCCAACTCCTTGATGCTTGCTTTAATCCATAAATGGATCTCTTAAGTTTGAATACCTAATTTGGTCTCTCATTTGACTCAAATCCCTCTAGCTGTGACATATAGACTTCCTCCTCAAGAAAACCATTAAGGAAGGCAGTCTTTACATCCATTTGCCATATTTCATAGTTGTGGTATGCTGCTATAGCAAGTATAATTTGAATAGATTTAAGCATGGCAATAGGTGAAAATGTTTCATCATAATCAATCCCTTGTTTTTGCCTAAAACTCTTAGCCACCAGTCTAGCCTTATAGGTTTCAATTTGACCATCAGCTCCAATCTTTTTCTTAAAAATCCATTTGCATCCAATAGGATTTATATCCTTTGGTGCATCAACCAAAGTCCATACTTTGTTGGTATGCATGGATTCTATTTCGGATTGCATGGCAGCCAGCCATTTGTAAGAGTCCTTACTTTTGACTGCTTCCGTATAGGTCAGAGGTTCGTCATTCTCAATGACTTGGGCTTCATTGTTCTCAATAATGAACCTTTAATAGGTGTATTTCTTACTCTTTTAGACCTATGGATAGGAGTTATGTGTTCTACTTCTTTTATGTGATTATATGGTTGAGAAATATCTATTTGATTTTCTTGAACTTTACTATGTTCAATATTTCTGCCACTGCCCTTTTCTAGGATAAATTCTTTTTCGATGAAAATGGCATGCCTACCTACAAACATCTTTTGTTCAGTAGGATGGTAGAATAAATCTCCTATACTATTTTTAGGATATTCTATAAATAGACATCTGTCTGATCTAGCATAAAGTTTATATCCAAAATTTCTTTTGACATATGCTGGACAACCCCATATCTTAAGATACTTAAGATTTGGTGTCTTATTTCTCCATATGTCATATGGAGTACTAGATACAGACTTAGAAGGTGCTCTATTCAAGATGTAAATTGCAGTCTCCAAAGCATGACCCTAGAAGGAAATATGTAATTCAATGAAGCACATCATGGACCGTACCATATCTATGAAGGGGAAAATCTTGATTTCTCGGATCAGGTTCGTTCTGATCTAATCAGATCAAGAGATATATTTCAAAAATTTTTTTCTTTGATCCAGATCAGATTTGGGATGTTTCAAATCTGATCTTTATTATTTTAATAACTAAAATAAATTTAGATAAATTAAATTAAATTTAATTTACCATGACGTAGTGTAATCCTATTATCCGTTGATGATCCTATAAGTAGCGGAAGGTTCTGGATCTAACCATGCAAGTGCCTAGCCTCTACCGGTATCCAGTCAGGCTAGATCTGGAGATCCTCTTCTTCTCTATCATATCTCCAAAAATCAGATCTGAATTCAATTTGGAGGATCTTCAAAACACCTTTCGAAGATCAACAGTTGTCCTTTGCAGCAGCACTGCCTTCTAGCTTTATGTCGTCTTTCTCTTGTCTGGATTGCACCAACTAAGATCCCAAACTACTTTGGGCATGGAGAGGAGAGGGAGAAAATGGGCCTGGCATGGCAGAGGGAGAGACAAACAACCTTGGGGCGTAAAGAATTCAATTTCCTTTTGAGTTGGGCGCAGGGTCTTATTTATAGACTATGTGTGATCCAACTCCTCTTCTTCCCAACCAATCACATTCCTTTGTGAAATCAGATCTAAATCTGATTGGAGGGAATAGAGTCCCTTGGATTCATCCTTAGATGGTGCCTAAGACCAGTCAAAGTTGGTTCTTAGGAGGAGTGTAATCGAAATCCAAAAAGAAGATGGAGTCCCTGTCCAACGGGAACACTTGGGCGCCTCCAGCTTGGGCACACACCAAGGGTGGCGTGCACCCTCCTCCTTGCCAGGTTCTGGTAGGGGGACAAGCCTCCACCAGCTCTCCAATAGGTGTGTGACATGTGGACAGAAGTCAAAGTGTCAATGGTCAATATTTAACCAATCAAAGGTCAACTTTTGACCGAGTCAAAGGACGAGAAATGGCAGGTGACCAAAAATGGCAGGTATTATCTTACAAAATAAGACAACCCTTTTCTAACCTAGATAGACTCTAGTCAGACCAAGTGAAGGCCTCTGATCGAGCACAAACTCCTTTGGCTCAATCAAGACAACTATTTATGATAGTAAAAGAAGAACATTTAGGTTCAATCAAGTGCTAGCACGATTTCCTTGAACCTAATTGAATCTCATTCAGATCAATTGAACTGGATCAGTTCAATTGATGATCACCAGATTCAAACCCTTGTTTGTGTGACCCAGTTAGGTTCAGTTCTATATGGTAATGGGATATGTCATGATCTCTATCACCTACATCATCGAAACTCCTTTCGATGGATCAGAACTTTTTTGATTCAAATAGCTAGAATGATCGATCATCTAAATCATTCTAATTGCTCCCAAAATCCACCAGTGACACCTAGCAGTATATGGTGGCAACCCATCAGAGCTGAATGCGAACCTCTTGGTATAGCTACTTATGTGATTAAGTTCTTCTATCTTGAGCCCCGATCAGATTAGGGTTAAGGTGAACTTGTCAAACCCTAGTTTCTGTCATATGATGTAGTCATTCGATTCAAGTTCGATGTGAAAACCTAAATAGAAACTCTTTCTATTATTTCACTCTATATGGCGATGGACTTCTAGACTTGATTCTCATGATCATCATAGGGTTGCTCCTCTACCACCGAGGTAGATAGATTCCATCTTGATGCAATCCAATTCCTATAATGAACATGCTATAGCCAACATACACCTCAGGATTTCGAATGGCTAGAAGATTGAGTTATGGTATAGTCAAACTATAACACCCTCAAGGTGAACTGCCGATGCACCTTAGGTCAAAGAACCAGACACACCACTGCAGCATCGAGTCAGTCATTGACGAGAAGGTAGACTTCCTAATGACTACTCGAGGTGGTCACGCTCAGTGCCCTCCTTCTCTAACGAGTACCTGTACTCTCGCTCCGATGTCTCCACACCATAGACTCAAGACTCATCTACTAAAGAGAAGTAATTGTACACCAACCTTCCGGATCAATCACCATCCTCGTGATGATCCTATGGTTGGGAGCATTTTATGAGTTAATAATGATTATTCATGTCTTAAATTTTCAACTCTTGAAAATATGAATTATCATTACCATTAACTCAAAGGATGTATCACAGACACTAAATACACATATGCGATAGAAAATAACCCATTTTATTGATTATAGTCAAAATTATAATTTTGCCCCTAGAAGTGTATTACAAGTGTCAGCCAATTCTGACTTCTAGGGCTCATATATCTAACAATCTCCCACTTGTCCTAAAGCCAATTGGCTACAAGTCTAAGTCCCATCTTCTCAAGGTGGGCTTCGATCTTTTGCTGGCCCAATGGCTTTGTAAGCGGTCTGCCACATTGTTTGTGGAGTCGACTCTCTTGACCTCGACGTAACCCTTCTCAAGGTAATCACAGATGAGGAGGTATAGCCACTTAATGTGCTTCGATTTTTGCTGAGACCTCGGCTCCTTAGCAAGGGCTATGGAGCCATTGTTGCCGCAGTATAGAGAAATGGCATCTGATGGCATTACTCCAATTTCTGCAGTAAACTTCTTATACCAGAATGCTTCCTTTGCAGCCTCTGATGCAGCGATATATTCTGCTTCCATGGTGGAATCTGCTATCACAGTTTGCTTGAAACTCTTTCAGCTAATAGCACCATCATTGCACACAAACAAACTCCCAGATGTTGACTTTCGATCATCTACATCGAACATAAAATCCGAGGTTCTATATCCCTGGACTTGGAGTTCTCCGTTACCAAAGACCAACATCATATCCTTAGTTCTTCTTAAGTACTTAAGGATACATTTCACAGAAGTCCAGTGTTCTACACGTAAATTTGACTGATATCTGCTTGTGACACTCACAGCATGGGCTATATCAGGTCGTGTACATAGCATTGCATACATGAGGCTCCCTATTGTAGAAGCATAAGAGATCTTGCTCATGCATTCTATTTCCTCAAGTGTGCTAGGGCACATCTTCTTGGAAAGATGAATACCATGTCTGAAGGGTATTAATCCCCTCTTAGAGTTTTCCATCCTAAACCTTTTTAGTACTTCCTCTATGTACATCGTCTGTGAAAGTCCTAGCATCCTATTTAGTCTATCCCTATAGAAACTTAATTCCTAAAATAAAGGATGCTTTACCTAGGTCTTTCATGGAGAATTCCTTGGACAACCATATTTTGACTGTCGCCAACATGAGAATATCATTCTCAATAAGGAGGATATCATCCACGTACAATACGAGGAAGACAACTGCGCTCCCACTGACCTTTTTGAAGACACACAGTTTCTCTTCATTTTTGATGAAATCAAACTTTTGACCACATCATTGAAATGAGTGTTCCAGCTCTGAGATGCTTGCTTAAATCCATATATGGACCTTTGAAGCTTGCAAACCTTATGATCAGTATCACTAGATGTGAAACCAAGCGGCTGTTCCATATAGATATCTTCCTCAAGATATCTATTCAAGAATGTCGTTTTCACGTCCAATTGCCATATTTCATAATCGAAATAGGCTACAACGGCAAGCAATATGCGGATGGATTTTAGCATAGCCACTGGAAAAAAGGTATCCTAATAGTCAATGCCTTTGTATTGATTATAACCTTTTGCTACTAGTCTAGCCTTGAATGTCTCCATATTCCCATCTGCACTAATCTTTCTCTTGAAGATCCATTTACACCCAATAGGTACTATACCTTTTGGTGGATCTACCAAGGTCCAGACTTGGTTTGAGTGCATCGAGTCAATTTCTGACTGCATTGCCTCTAGCCATTTCTCGGAGTCGATATCTGATATCGCCTCATTGTAGGTTTTGGGATCATCACCATGAGCACTATTACCTATGAGAAACATTTTCTCTACTTTCTCTGAAATAATATCTAAGTATCTTTCAGGGGGATAGGAAACTCTTTTCGATCTATGAGGTGGAGGATGTAGTGTTCTTATTGGCTCAACTTGATTTGGTTCCAATTGGTCCTTAGCTCATTGTACTTATGCAACTTTCTCATCAAGCTTAATCTACTTTCCAATGCCGCTGTCTTGAATAAACTATTTTTCAAGAAAGATGGTATGTCGACTTACAATCACATTGTAGTCTTCTGGAATGTAGAAATAGTATCCTAATGACTCTTTAGGATATCCTATGAATCGAGCTTTGAAGGACCTAAACTATAACTTATCCGCTTGTTGTCTTTTGACATGAGCCGGACAATCCCAAATTCTGAGATGACTCAGACTTGGTTTCTTACCATGCCATATCTCATACGGTGTGGTAGGAACAGTTTTAGAGAAAACCCTATTCAGTAGATAAATTGAAGTTAACAATGAGTGCCTCTAAAGAAAATCAAGGTGGTCTGTGAAGCTCATCATGGATCGGACCATATCCAATAGAGTCTGATTTCTCTATTCAAAAATCTCGTTGAGTTGAGGTGTTCCTGGTGGAGTCCATTGAGAGACTATGCCATTTTTCTTAAGATAGTCTAAGAATTCCCGACTAAGGTATTCACCTCCTCGATCTGATTAAAGAATCTTAATGGGTTTTCTAGTTTATTTTTCTACTTCATGTCTGAATTCTTTGAACTTTTCAAAAGCTTCAGACTTATGTCTCATAAGATACGCATATCCATACCAACATAGATCATCGATAAAGATAATGAAGTAGACAAAATTGCCTCTAGCTGGCACATCAAATGGGCCGCACACATCAGTATGTACTAGGGCAAGGAGATCTGTGGCCCTTTACCCATGTCCTACAAAAGGGTGTTTAGTCATTTTGCCTTGAAGACAAGATTCATAAGTTGGATATGACTCGAAAGTCAATGGACTCAATAGTCCATTTTTCTCCAATTTGTTGATCCTATCTTCTGCTATATGACCTAATCTCAGGTGCCATAGATATCTATCATTTGGACTATCCCTAGGTCGTTTGGCATTCATGTTTTGCTCGATAGTTAGAACATATAAATCAATATGTAGCTAATAAAGATCGTTAATAAGGAAACCATTTGCAATTTTATTTCTTTCATAAAGAATGTTACAATGGTCCTTAAAGAAGGTAATCACATAGTCTTCTAGTGCTAAGCATGAAACAAAAATTAAATTTCTGCTAGCTGCAGGCACATAATAACAGTCTAAACTAAGTCTAAACTAGATAGTAATCGAAGAGAGTATGTTTCCATCGCCACTGCAGCAACTCTTGCTTCATTACCGACGTGTAGGATCATGTCTCCATCCCTCAGCCTCCTGCTATCCTCAAGATCTTGTATGGAAGTGCACAGATGAGCACTAGAACCAGAGTCAAGCACCTAACTGGATGTAGAAGAAATCATAAGGTTAGACTCAATAACGAGCATACCTCCAGAAGGACCTTCCTTGTTCTTCAGGATGGCTAGGTAAGTAAGGCAGTTCCACTTCCAGTGGCCATCGCTGTTGCAATGGAAATACTTTCCTTTGGCAGCGGCTTTCATCTTCGGCACTGCCTTCCTTTTCTTTCCTCCTTCCACCTTCGACTATTTTGCAAACTTCTTTTTCTTTCCAGAAGAATTTCTTTTGAAAGAAGTCCGTTCCATAGCAAGAACTGGGCCTTTAGAACCTTTCATAGAAAGCTCAGCGGTGACCAGCATGTTCATTAATTCGGCTAAAAAATTTTGAAGTTTATGCATGTGGTAATTCATGATGAATTGCCCATATGCATCAGTCAAGGATTGTAGAATAATATCGTTCTACAGATCCAAGTTTAACTTCACACTGAGCTTCTCAAGCTCTTCCAAGTCCTTGATCATCATCAGATAGTGATCTTGGACTGACTGCCCATCATGCATCTTAGCCTTAAAAAGTCATTTTGTGACTTGATATTTGGCTGTGCGACTCTATTCGCTAAACATCTCTTGCAGGTGAGCCAATATTTGACGAGCAGTCATGATATCTTCATGTTCCCATTGGAGCTCATCAGACATTGAGCCCAACATGTAATATCTGATCTTATTATCTTCGTCTATCCATATTTCCAGAGACGCTCTCTGTTCAATGGATGGATGGGCTGGTAAGGTGGGAGGATCCTGATCCAATACATGGGTTAACTTCTCAAAATCCAAAACAATTTTGTAGTTCCTGAGCCAATCTTTATAATTGGGTCCGGTCAGTTTATATGTGTCTAGGATATGTGCCAATGGGTTGGACGCAGACATTTTCCTATATAGAATCAAAGATTCTAGTTAGATACCATAATTATGATTTGACCAATTTATTTAGGAATTTTATTTTTAAATAAATTTAGCGCCATTAATTTTTCGGATTCCCTACACCCCTGTAGAAGATGCAAAATCTCCACGATTAAGATTTCTAGTGGGTGGTGCGTCCACCAACTAACTCATCACCTCACCTACAGTTATTGGTGATGGGTTAGCCAATGAGTGAACAACTCTTTGGTTTCAATTGATTTCTCTAATCATGGTGCACCCAAACTTGGTCTCTAATTCATGAATCGTTTACCGTATCCAAAATATTTGATCCACTCCTTAGTTTAAGTCATAACTCCCATTTTGCATCAGACTGGATTCCTAATTGAGTCTCTCTCTGTATCCAGAATATTGAATCCCAACTCATCCTCCAGCACTAGCATCCAATGCCTAATAGGACATGGTATGGGACATCTTCACTGATGCAACCTGAGCCTACTATATCCGGCTGAGAACACAAATCAACCCATGGGAAGGACCGCACAATCTACATGGTGAGAAGACCATACAGACTTAATCTTTTCTGAGAGGAGCAATTGGATCAGGTCTCACTAAACGGTAGATTGTCTAGTCATAATAATTATTGACTACCTAGTGGCATGGTTTAGCATTGGATTATTGACAACCTCAAAGTTTACGAACTGTGAGGTTCGACAAATATGGTCAGTGTAAGAGAGACCGGTGGAAGGGAATATGCCATAAAACTCATACAAGAAACCAATTTCAGATCGAGGTAGCCTCCTATTGATGAAATCAAGTCGTCGTAATGAATGCCAACATTACCTATGGGACACAATTGTATACGTCATGAACCAAGGGATTAGCCTACAAATCCAGACTCTACCGTCTGAGTCTAATAGGTCTATACTCCTAGATGCGCTGACCTCGATCTTGATCCAGGACTTAATTAACCTATTAGGACTGGTCAATTTAACAGCATAATGTAGATCAAATACTAACCAAACTCTTAAGATTTGTTTGAATCAAACCGAATAGACCTAAATTGAGCATACACCAAGTCACCAAATACTCCATATTAGTAATATGTCTTGTAGATCTAAAATTCTCAATTATTAGACCCACTCTAACCTATATATTCAAAAATCTTACTTTCTTAATAAGTAGGGTATCATAAACAAAATATATAATATTTATCTATGGTTCAGTCTAGATTTTGCAGAAGTAAGTGTGGGTTAATTGAATTATAGGACGTAACAGTTGCGAGCACCTCCTAATATCATCAATAAGCAATCACGCCCATCGGGATTAGGGAGGAGAGGACCTTAAATGCTTTCTTCATTTGTAGATACGACGGCCAAGAGAATAGCTAATCAGAACATGTACTACTAACGAAAATAGTTTTATATCTATATACATATATTACAAATACAAATTAGATCTAAACAATAGCATATTTTGCTACAATCTCATGTATCGAAATCATGCATGTTTCATATCTAATTAATCTATAATATAACTCTAAAAATTAGACTTTAATTAATCTAATATCAAAATAAACTCATAATCTAGAATACAACTATGTTATGAACTCATTGTACAACACTTAGTCTAGACATGGCATCAATCAATATCTCATATTGAGTTAAAAATTAATAATATTTATTTACTATTTTAGATATTATATATAATAATTATATAATATCAAAAATCAGTAAATATAAATAGATCAATAAATATGATTTAATGCAATCTATAATTGTAAACATGCAAGACTATTCTATAGAACATTCTATTAGATAATAGTTTTGCATATTTTTTGTCTTAGTTTAAATCATTAATTTTAATTTTTCTAATTTCAGATACTGATCACATTCATGTGACAATAAAATTCATTTATTTTTTTAATTAAAAATAATTTTAAATCAGATCTAATATATGTTTTTAGAACCCTTGGCTCTGATACCAGTGAAGGAGAAAATTCTTGATTTCCGGACAGGTTCGTTCAGATCTGATCGGATCAAGAGAATATATATCAAAAAATGTTTTACTAACTTTCTTGATCCAGATCAGAAACTAGAAAATTTCAATTTGATATTATATTGTATAATAACTTTAAATAAATTTAGATAAATTAAATCAAATTTAATTTTATCTTGAGTAGTGTAATTCATATATTCGGTTAAATGATCCTATATAGCCAAAAGGGTATGGAAGTTCTGGATCTGCATGCAAGTGCCTGGCCGTTTAATCGGTTCACTTAGGGCTGATCTGAGGGATCCTTTCTTTCGTTCGTCCTCATTAGTTCCATGTCTAGTATCCATTCCGCGAAAGAAATCACAATTAATCAGGTGAATAATGATCTTTCATAAGACGGGAGAGATTCAAAATACGTTAATCGTAGGAGGATTACCCTTACGTCAAGATAAATTAAAAATTATTATACAGCTAGTAATGTTTCCTTATTGTTCACTGTATGATTTGCAGATGCCTTATCTTATAAGCTTTTTTTTTATCATTAATTTTTACACACTTTCTAATTATTCAAAATCATGAGGATTCTAGACAAACGCGAATAAAATTTTAAATCACTACCCAAGATCACTATAACATTCTGTTAAGTGCGCAAATGAGGATAAGGGAAAAAAAGTTTCAGTATGAATGTATATTTTTGATCGGATGAGAAAGGGAATCGCGTGAGCTGACACAAACCTGGGTCTAGTGGAAATGCAGGATTTTCTCCTTCAACTGGTATGACGCGCTGTAAGCCAAGTATGTATAAAGTAGTTTAAAATAACTTTAAATTTATTATTAAATTTAAGAAAACTATATGTGAATTGTTCGTAGATAGTCAATGAGGAAGTAGGTGATTCTAAAGATTCTTGTAACACTTTAAAAATTAAATAATGGAAGTTTTGGTATTAGGTATTTGCAGAAAATATGAACTATTTCTAAAATTAGAGTAGTTCGTAGATTTAGAATCAAGTCGTATTTAATATAAAATGATGACTAATTTATATAGATTCATTATCTCTATCTATATATGAAATCTATCAAATTCTTTTAACTATATATTCTTTTCAACAAAAGCAAATAAATCCTATTTAATTTCAGTAATTTTACACCTCATTTTATGAGATGTTAGTATATGATGGTAAGTCTCTAGAAGTAGTCTTATAAGAAATAGTTTACATAGTTGTCTAGATTAGTGTGTTATATATTTGATAAATTAATTTAAAATCTAATTTTTGTTGGATTTATGGTAATTAATTAAAATATATATAATTAAATACATGATGTATTGCAATATGCCAGAGTGAGAGATCTAAATTATTACCGAAATTTGTATGATTAGCTTTAAATTTGTAATTATAACAGTCATAAGTGCGCTGCCTTGGACCTGTCATCTCACTATATAATGAACGGAATGAAATAGGAAGTTATCACTAAAGGAAGGCCCTCTCAGCTCACTCCAGGATGTGTCTGTAGGAGGAGAGGTCTATGGATCTTTTAAATATATCAATATAAAGGAGATGGATGGTTGCACGGTTAATCGATTTTAATCAGAAACACCGAAATACATTCCTATTTTTCTATTTACCAAAAATAAGTGGACTCCCCTGGGGATCGCCCCCTGGCCATATACAGCTCTTTTAGAAGGATTTATGTGCAGCATGTGCGGCCATAAGTGAAATTGATTTTGGTCTCTCTCTCTCTTTTAGTGTTTTAGAACGCTACCGCTTAATAATGAATTCAATTAATATGAACCTCATTTCCATAGGTAGTTTGTCTCTAGGAGAATTGCATGAGATGTAGATGCTTTAAACGAAACAAGCCTTCCCACTTAAGACTCTTCCCTAATAGGGTGCCCTATTAGTGGTACTACACAATTAGTAACAGAATCGAATATTAATCAGATGCAAAGTAGCGAATGGATGTAGAACCAATCAACCAAATTTGATGACTCGCCTAATAGATAATAGGGTACCAAGATCGAAAGTGACATCAGACGAACCTATGATCTGTATACCTCACAGAGAGTCTAGTAGTAGGACTGATAGAAGATAATACTTAAATGTGTCATACAAAAAATGGTAAGTGATGGCTGGTACAAAAAAATAAGACCAACACCTTTCTTGATCTGGACAGGCTACCAAGTCAGACTAAGTGAAAGGTCTTCCTCGATCAGAGCATTTTCGAAAGCTCCTTTAGCTCAGTCAGGACAAAAACAAAACTATCTATCGAATAGTAAAGACACAAAACATGTTGTAGGGTTCCAATCGATTGCTCAGCAAGATTTCTTGAAACTTATATTAAATTCATATCAATATCAGATCAATTGAGACGGATCAGTGTTTCAAATTGATCATCACCAGATTTCAAACCCTTGTTTTGTGTGACCCAGTTAGGTTTAGTTCTGTATGATATTGGGATAAAATTGATCATGATCTCTATCACAACCATCATCGAACTCCTTTGATGGATCAGAACTTTTGATTCAATCAGCTATAGAATGATCGATCATTCAAATCATTCTAATTTCTCTCAAAATCCACTAGTGACACCTCAGCAGTATATGGGTGGCAACCCATCAGAGCTGAATGCGAACTCTTGGTTGCAGCTACTTGTGTGATTAAGTTCTTCTATCTTTAGCCCGATGCAAGATTAGAGGGTTAAGGGTAACTCGTCAAAACCTAATTTCTGTCATATGAACGAATCATTCGATTCAAGCTGATGTGAAAACCTAAATAGGAACCTCTTTCTATTATTTCACTCTTGCCATAGCCATGGGCTTCTAGACTTGATTCTCATGATCATCATAGGGTCTGCTCCTCTTACCATCACGGTAGATAGATTCCATCTTGATGCAATCCAGTTCCTACATGAATATCGTATAGCCAACATACACTCACGGCTCATTTTAGGCGTAATGCGCAATAGAAGATTGCTAGTGGAGACCAGTTTTGGTATAGTCAAACTATAACACCCTCAAGGTGAACTGTCGATGCACTCAGGTCAAAGAAACCAAACACACCACTGCAGCATTGAGATCAGTCATTGACCGGAAAAGGTTAAATTTCCAATGATGAAAAGGTGGTCCACGCTCAGTGCCCTCATTTCTAACGAGATATCTATACTCTCACTCGGTGTTCCACACCATAGACTCAAGATTCATCTACTAAAGAGAAGATTTGTATCACCAACCGTTCAGATCAATCACCATCCTTCGTGATGATCCTTTTGGTGAGCATAATTTTATAAGTTAATAATGATTTATTCATGTCTTTAAATTTTCAACTCTTAAAATATGAATTATCATTACCATTACTCCAAAGGATGTATCATCAGACACTAAAACACATATGTGATAGGAAAATAACCTATTATTGATTATAGTCAAATTATAAAATTATTGCCACCTAGAAGTTGTATTACAAGTTGTCAGCCAATTCTGACTTCTAGGGCATATATCTAACAATCTCCACTTAGTCCTAAAGCAATTGGCTATAAGTCTAAGCCCCATCTTCTCAAGGTGGGCTTCGATCTTCTTGCTGGCCCAATGGCTTTGTGTAAGCAGGGTCTCACCATATTATCTGTGGAGTCAACCTCCTGACCTCGACGTAACCCTTCTCGAAGGTATTCGAGATGAGGTGGTATTGCCCTATAATGTGCTTGGATTTTTGTGAGACTTCAGCTCCTCGCAAGGCGTATGGTGCCATTTTGTCCAGCAGTATAGAGGCAATGGCATCTGATGGCATTTACTCCCAATTTTCTGCAGCAAACTTCTTTACCAGAATGCTTCCTTCGCAGCCTCTGATGCAGCGAATTATATTTGCTTCCATGGTGGAATCTGCTATCATGTTTGCTTAGAAACTCTTTCAATTAATAGCACCAATCATTGCACACAAATAGACTCCCAGATGTCGACTTTGATCATCTACATCGGAACATAAATCGAGTCTTATATCCTGGACTTGGAGTTCTCCGTTACCAAAGACCAACATCATATCATTAGTTCTTCCTTAACGTACTTAAGGATACATTTCACAGAAGTCCAGTGTTCTTCACCGTAATATTTTGACTGATATCTGCTTGTTGACACTCACAGTGGGCTATATCAATAGTTCGTGTACATAGCATGTGCATACATGAGGCTCCTCTATTGAGAAGCATAAGATCTTGCTCATGCATTCTATTTCCTCAAGTTGCTAGGGCACATCTTCTTGGAAAGATAATACCATGTCTGAAGGGTATTAATCCCCTTTTTAGATTTTCCATACTAACCTTTAACTTTCTCTATGTACATCGTCTGTGAAGTCCTAGCATCCTATTTGTCTATCCCTATAGACTTAATTCCTAAATAAAGGATGCTTCACCTTAGGTCTTTCATGGAGAATTCCTTGGACAACCATATTTGACTGGTCGCCAACATGAGAATATCATTCCTCAATAAGGAGAATGTCATCCACGTACAATACGAGGAAGACACAAGCGCTCCCACTGACCTTTTTGAAGACACGATTTCTCTTCATTTTTGATGAAACCTAAACTTTTGATCACATCATTGAAATAAGTGTTCCAGCTCCGAGATGCTTGCTTAGTCCATATATGGACCTTTGCAGCTGCAAACCTTGTGATCAGTATCACTGATGTGAAACCTAAGCGGCTTTCCATATAGATATCTTCCTCAAGAATCTGTTCAAGAATGCCGTTTTCACATCGCAATTGTCATATTCCTAATCGAAATAAGGCTACAACGGCAAGCAATGTGCGGATGAATTTTAGCATAGCCACTGAAAAAAAGATATCCTGATAGTCAATGCTTCCGTTGACTATAACCTTTTGCCTACTAGTCTAGCCTTGAATGTCTCCACATTTCATCTGCACCAATCTTTCTTTTGAAGATCCATTTACACCCAATAGATACTATACCTTCTGGTGGATCTACCAAGGTCCAGACTTGGTTTGAGTGCATCGAGTCAATTTTGACTGCATTGCCTCTAGCCATTTCTCGGAGTCGATATCTGATATCGCCTTGTTGTAGGTTTTGGGATCATCACCATGAGCACCATTACCTACGAGGAACATTTCCTCTACTTTCTCTGAAATAATACTGAAGTATCTTTCAGGGGGACGAAAAACTCTTTTCGATCTACGAAGTCGAGGAGATAGTGTTCTTATTGGCTCAACTTGATTTCGTTCCAATTGGTCCTTAGCTCATTGTACTTATGAGACTTTCTCATCAAGCTTAATCTACTTTCCAATGCCGCTGTCTTGAATAAACTATTTTTCAAGAAAGATGGCATGTCGACACACAATCACATTGTAGTCTTCTGAAATGTAGAAATAGTATCCTAATGACTCTTTAGGATATCCTATGAATCGAGCTTTGAAGGACCTAAACTCTAACTTATCCGCTTGTTGTCTTTTGACATGAGTCGGACAACCCCAAATTCTGAGATGACTCAGACTTGGTTTCTTACCGTGCCATATCTCATACAGTGTGGTAGGAATGGTTTTAGAGAAAACCCTATTCAGTAGATAAATTGAAGTTAACAATGAGTGTCCCCAAAGAAAATTAGGAAGGTCTGTGAAGCTCATCATGGATCGGACCATATCCAATAGAGTCCGATTTCTCTACTCTGAAACCCCATTGAGTTGAGGTGTTCCTAGTGGAGTCCTTTAAGAGACTACCATTTTCGTAGAGATAGTCTAAAAATTCCTAGTTAAGGTATTCACCTCCTCGATCTGATCGAAGAACCTTAATGGGTTTTCAAGTTCATTTTTTTACTTTATGTCTAAATTCTTTGAACTTTTCAAAAGCTTCAGACTTGTGTCTAATAAGATACACATACCCATACCAAGATAGATCATTGGTAAAGATAATGAAGTAGAAAAAATTGCCTCTAGCTGGCACATCAAATGGGCCGCACACATCAGTATGTACTAGGGCAAGAGGATCTGTGGCCTTTCCCAAGTCCTACGAAAGGGAGTTTTAGTCATTTTGCCTTAGAAGACAAGATTATAAGTTGGATATGATCGTGAAAGTCAACTGGACTCAATAGCCATTTTTCTCCAATTTGTTGATCAATCTTTGCTTTATGACCTAATCTCAGATGCCTATATGATCTGTCGTTTGGACTATCTGATAGATATCTATCATGTTTTGCGTCATAGTTAGAACAAATTACATCAATATGTAGCTGATAAGACCAGTAATACGAAGAAACCATTTGCAATTTTATTTCTTTCATATAAGAATTTACAATGGTCCTTAAAGAAGGTAATCACATAGCCTTCTAGTGCTAAGCATGAAAAATAGAAATCTAAATTTCCTGCTAGACTGCAGGCACATAATAACATGTCTTCAAAACTAAGTTAAACAGATAGTAATCGAAGAGGGTATATTCCCACCGCCACTGCAGCAACTCTTGCTCCATTATCGATGGTAGGATCATGTCTCTATCCCTCAGCCTCCTACTATACTCAAGACCCTATATGGAAGTGCACAGATGAGCACTAGAACTAGAGTCAAGTACCCAACTAGATGCAGAAGAAATCGTAAGGTTAGACTCAATAACCAGCATACCTTCAAAAGGACCTTCCTTCTTGTTCTTCAGGTTGGCCAGGTAAGTAGGGCAGTTTCGCTTCCAGTGGCCGTCATTGTTGCAATGGAAACATTTTTCTTTGGCAATGGCTTTCATCTTCGGCTCCGTCTTCTTCTTCTTTCCTCCTTCCACCTTCTGCTTTTTCGCAGACTTCTTTTTCTTTCCAGAAGACTTTCTTTCGAAAGAAGTCCATTCCATAGCAAGAACTGAGTCTTTAAAACCTTTCATAGAAAGCTCAGTAGTGACCAGCAAGTTCATTAATTCGACTAAGGAATTTTGAAGTTTATGCATGTGGTAATTCATGATGAATTGCCCATATGCATCAGTCAAGGATTGCAGAATAATATCATTTTGCAGATCCAAGTCTAACTTCACACCATGCTTCTCAACCTCTTCCAAGTCTTTGATCATCATGAGACAGTGATCTTGAACTGACTGTCCATCACGCATCTAATTCTTAAAAAATCATTTCATGACCTGATATTTGGCTGCGCGACTCTATTCACCAAACATCTCTTACAGGTGAGCCAACATTTGGCAAGCAGTCATGATATCTTCTTATTGGCGCTGGAGCTCATCAGACATCGAGCCCAACATGTAATATTTGGCCTTATTATCTTCATCTATCCATATTTCCAGAGATGCTCTCTGTTTAGTGGATGGACGGACTGGTAAGATGGGAGGGTCCTGGTCCAATACATGGGTTAACTTCTTGAAATCCAAAATAATTTTGTAGTTCCTGAGCCAATCTTTATAATTGGGTCCGGTCAGTCTATGTGTGTCTAGGATACGTGCCAATGGGTTGGACGCAGATATTTTCCTGTAGAGAGTCAAAGATTCTAGTTAGATACTGTAATTATGACTTGACCAATTTATTTAGGGATTTTATTTTTAAATAAATTAGCTCCCACTATTTTTTTGGATCCCTACACCCCTTCTGTAGAGATGCAAAAATCTCCATGATTAATGATTTCTAGTGGGTGGTGCGGTCTCACCAACTAACTCATCACCTCACCTAACAGTTATTGGTGATGGGTTAGCCAATGAGTGAACAACTCTTGTTCAATGATTCTCTAATCATGATGCACCCAAACTTGGTCTCTAATTTATGAATCTTACTGTATCCAAAATATTAATCCACTCCTTAGTTAAGTCAAACCCACCATTTGCATAGACTGGATTCCTAATTGAGTCTCTCCCCATATCCAGAATATTGAGCCCAACTCATCCACCAGCCCATAGCATCCAATGCCTAATAGACATGGTTGCATCTTTTCGGTGCAACTGAGCCACTGTATTCAGTCGAGAATAATCAACCCCGGGAAGGGTCCACACATCTACAATGGTGGAAGATCTCAAACTTAATCTTTTCTTAGGAAGAATTGATTCAGGTCTCATTAAATTAGACTTGTCATTGTCATATCAATTATGACTAACCTAGTGGCATGGGTTAGCTTGGATTATTGATCACCTCAAATTAGATTTGAGTCGATAGATATGGCCAGGTAAGTGAGATCGGTGGAAGGGATATGCCATTAACTCGTACAAGAATGCATTCAGGTCGAGTAGCTCCCAATTAAAAACCAGTCGGTCGTATGTGCCAAACTTACCTTAGACACCAAATTGTTGAGTTAGAACCAATTAGGTTAGCCTACAATCCAGACACTAACCTCTGAGCCTAATTAGGTCTTGCTTGATCGTGACTCGATCTTCACCCAAACTTAATCCTATTAGGCTAGTCAATTTAAAGTATTGTTGATCCCATCTAAGCAACTCTTGATTCAATTTGATCAACTGCTTAGACCTAATTGAGCTACCCAAGCCCAAACCCAGTATTATGAATATGTCTTAGATCTAAAATTCTCAATTTTAGACCCAATTAATATTTCATAATTTTAATTCTTAATTAAGTAGGGTTCTAAACAAAATATGCACAATAAATCTTAAGATTTTAGGATCTAGGATTTTGTAGAAAGTAAATTTTGGATTTCTGATTAACGATTAACGTGCAACACCCTTACACGTCATAAAAACACCCCATCGGATGGGAGGAGAGGGCCTTTAAATCTTTCTTCGTTCTTATGACCGAACGGCCAAGAGGAATGCCTTAATCAGAAACATGTAATAATACAAAATAGTTTTAGATCTATATCAAAAATCTCGTATATAAATTAGATCTAATCATGGCATATTTTGCATACATCTCATGTATTTAATTATATATATTTTTAGATCTAAATTATCTCATAATAATCTAAAAAATTAGATTTAAATTAATCTTATCAAAATAAAACTCTAATCTAGACAACTATGTAGAACTATTCTACAACTAGTCTAGACATGCATCAATCATATCTCATATGATGTTAAAATTAAATAATTTTATTTGCTTTTTTTAAATATTATTATAATAATTATAATATTAGAAAATAGTAAATAAATAGATCTAAAATATTATTTAATCAAATTAAATTATAAACATGCAAGACTATTCTATAGAACTATTCTATTTTAGAACTAGTCATGCATATTTTCTAATCTTAGATACAAATCATTTAATTTTAATTTTTCTAATTTCAGATCTGATCACATCTCATGTGACATCTAAAATTAATTATTTTCTAATTAAAATAAATTTAAAATTATATTTAAATACTTTAAAACCTTGGCTTTGATACCAGTTGAAGGAGAAAATCCTGATTTCCTAGACCAGGTTCGTTCAGATCTGATCGGATCAAGAGATATATTTCAAAAATTTTTTTCTTTGATCCTAATTAGATCTGAGATATTTCAGATCTGATCCTTATTATTCTAATAATAAAAATAAAATTTAAATAAATTAAATTAAATTTAATTTACCTTGATGTAGGGTAATCCTATTACCCGTTGATGATCCTATAAGCTAGTGGAAGATTCTGGATCTAGCCATGCAAGTGCCTGATCCTCTACCGATATCCACTCAGGCTGGATCTTGGAGATCCTCTTCTTCTCTATCATGTCTCCAAAAATTAGATCTGGAATCTGAATCTTGGAGGATCTTCAAAATACCTTTTGAAGATCAGCAGTTGTCCTTTGCAGCAGCACAGCCTTCTAGCTTTCTGTCATCTTTCTCTCGTCTTGGATTGCACCAACTTGGATCCCAAACTACCTTTGGGCATGGAGAGGAGAGGGAGAAGATGGACTTGGCATGGAGGAGGAGGAGGGAGATAAACAGCCTTGGGGTGTGGAGAATTTTCAATTGATTTCAGATATTTCTTGAGTTGGGCGTAGGGTCTTATTTATACACTATGCGTGATCGAACTCCTCTTCTTCCCAACCAATCACAACCCTTTATGAAATCAAATATAAATCTGATTGGTGGAAATAGAGTCCCTTGGATTCATCCTTAAAGGGTGCCTAAGATCAGTTAAAGTTGGTTCTTAGGAGGAGTCTAATCGAAATCCAAATAGAAGATCGAGTCCCTGTCCAGCAGGAACTCTTGGGTGCCTCCAGCTTGGGCACACGCCAAGGGTGGCGTGTGTCCTCCTCCTTGCCAGGTTTTGATAGGAGGACAATCTCCTACCAGCTCTCCAATAGGTGTGTGACATGTGGACAGAAGTCAAAGTGTCAATTATCAACATATGACCAGTCAAAGGTCAACTTTTGACCAAAGTCAAAGGATGAGAAGTGGTAGATGACCAAAAATGGTAGGTATTATCTTACAAAGTAAGACAACCCTTTTCTGACCTGGACAAGCTCTAGTTAGACCAAGCGAAGGCCTCTGATCAAGCACAAACTCCTTTAGCTCTGTCAGGATAACTATTTATGATAGTAAAAGAAAAATGTTTAGGTTCAATCGAGTGCTAGCACGATTTCTTTGAACCTAATTGAATCTCATTCAGATCAATTGAACTGGATTAGTTCAATTGATTATCACTAGATTCAAACCCTTATTTGTGTGACCCAGTTAGGTTCAATTCTGTATGGTAACGGGATATGTCTTGATCTCTATCACCGACATCATCTAAACTCCTTTCGATGGATCAAAATTTTTATGATTCGAATAGATAGAATGATCGATCATCTAAATCATTCTAATTATTCCCAAAATCCATCAGTGACACCTAGCAGTATATGGTGGCAACCCATCAGAGCTGAATAAGAACCTCTTGGTGCAGCTACTTGTGTGACTAATTTCTTCTATCTTGAGCCTCGATCAGATTAGGGTTAAGGTGAACTCGTCAAACCCTAGTTTCTATCATATGATGTAATCATTCGATTCAAGTTCGATGTGAAAATCTAAATAGAAACTCTTTCTATTATTTCACTCTACCATGCCATGGGCTTCTGGACTTGATTCTCATGATCATCATAGGGCTGCTCCTCTACCACTGAGGTAGATAGATTCCATCTTGATGCAATCCAGTTCCTATAATGAACATGCTATAGCCAACATACACCTCAGGATTTTGAATGGCTAGGAGACCAAGTTATGGTGTAGTCAAACTATAACACCCTCAAGGTGAACTGTCGATGCACCTCAGGTCAAAGAACCAGACACACCACTGTAGCATCGAGTCAGTCATTGACGAGAAGGTAGACTTCCTAATGACTACTCGAGGTGGTCACGCTCAGTGCCCTCGTTCTCTAACGAGTACCTATACTCTTGCTCCAATGTCTCCACACCATAGACTCAAGACTCATCTACTAAAGAGAAGCGATTGTACACCAACCTTCCGGATCAATCACCATCCTCGTGATGATCCTATGGTCAGGAGCATTTTATGAGTTAATAATGATTATTCATGTCTTAAATTTTCAACTCTTGAAAATATGAATTATCTTTACCATTAACTTAAAGGATATATCACAGACACTAAATACACATATATGATAGAAAATAATCTATTTTATTGATTATAGTCAAAATTATAATTTTGCCCCTAGAAGGGTATTACAAGTGTCAGCCAGTTCTGGCTTTAGGGCACATATATCTAACAATCTAATAAGGTACAATTTTTTCTTTCAGCTACACCATTTAATTGTAGTGTATAAAGAGGTGTCCATTCAGAGAGAATCCCTTCAAATTTAGGATAGTCTAGAAACTCACTAGATAATTATTCTCCTCCTCGATCAGATCGAAGGATTTTTATGCATTGTCCAGTTTGTTTTTCGACCATACTTTGATACTCTTTAAATTTATCAAAGGCTTCTGATTTGTGTTTCATAAAATCAACATGTCCAAACCTAGATAAATCATCAGTGAATGTTATAAAATAAGAGTATCCTCCTCTGACTTGAGTTGTCATACGACCACATACATTTGTATGTACAAGTTCTAATAACTCTTTTGTCCTTTCTTCATATCCACTAAATAGAATTTTGGTCATTTTACCCATGAGGCATGATTCACAAGTTTCTAATGATTCATAATCAAAAGAATTGAAGAACTTTTCTTTGTATAACTTGTTAATCCTAGCCTCACTAATATGACCTAATTGACAATGCCAAAGTAAAGTATTATTTATGTCATCTCTCTTACGTTTTCTATTTTCATCAATATGAAATATATTGTCATCCAAACATAGAGTTAACAAACCATTGCTAAATATGCCAAAATAAATATTTTCATTATAATATTTGATCGAGCAACCTTCACTCGTTACATTAAGACTATAACCTTGTTTTCATAACAAGGGTATAGATATAATATTTCTAATGATCTTAGGCATATAATAACAATTTGTAAGCTCTAAGATCTTTCCATAATGGCTTAGGATTAGGAGCATCAAGAATATAGAAGATTTTTTCTTGACTGAGTACTATTTTAAGGTTTCTCAACCAGTCAACATAATTTTGACCAGTCAATTTATCTGAATCCAAAATTGAATGCAATGAAAGTGAAGAAGCCACTTATCTACATAATAAAGAACAATATATAAGCAAACAACTCATGATGACAAACATAATTAAATTAGGACTTTAATTTAATTATATCTCCTACTAAAAAAATCATAACCCTCTCATTGATTTTCTTAGTGAGAATAAGATCCTAATTCCTTATAAAAAGTCTTGTGGTTACACAACAAACCTATTATAAGTTCAAAGGTAGGAAACTCTTTTCAATTGCATTTTATGCAACTCTCATTTAACTTTTGCCTCTAAAACATTAATAGCCTTGTGTTAACACAATAAACTTTAATGTTTTAGTTTAAGTAGAACCCTTCATTTCTGTACAATCAAAATGAAATATAACTACTTTTGTGGTTACATAACAAAGTCGTATATTCAAAATACTGTAAGCATCTCAATGCACTAGATTAATATTACATCATTCTCCATAATAGATCTTGTATTTACACAACAGAACTAATATGGTTCAGAACATAATAAGAAACTAGTATGAAGGAAGGCCTTAATGTAGTGAATATAACACTAAGCATTTCAATCTAAAATTAAATTAATCGAATCGACCAGATAAATAGGAGAGAAGTGGGAGTCCCCCTATTGCTTTCCTTAGACACCAATAAATTGGCCAGGTTAGGCAATGGAACCAATTAAAAATCATGTTCTTTTTACCAATCATGAACCATTTTTCCTAGACACTGATTGATCAATTAGACATCCTGACTGATTCAGCTATAGATTAATTACACTACAACTAGATATAATTTCATAGAGGGATTTAAATGGTCTCGATATACATACTGATTTAAATCAAATTAAATATCTAATAATATTAATAAAATATATATATCTACTAACATGTATAATTATTCTAGGACAACCATCATTATATAGTGAATACTTTCCACTATATCAGGGCAATCTTTATAGAATAATACATACAACATAATCTCATTATGATAAGTAAAAGAATGTGATCTCATCAGATAAATAAAAACATGCTAAAAAATATTATATCATATTTTTTATTTATGCCATTATACTATAAGCAAAGCATTATATGATTTAACCTAATAAGGCTTGCTCTAATACCACTGATAGGTTTGGTGTACATGGTGGAAGCATGGATTTCAAAGCAAAATATGAAATCAAAACAAACCAAACCCAAACCCTAGGACCACCTTATTAGCAATTAAATTATATAACATGCATTTGTAATATAAAAGAAAGTATTAGAACATACCTCTTTTCGCTAAACCCTAAATTAACCCTGATTGTCGGTAGTAGTCTGTCAGGGGTTCCACCAGGTGCCCACGTGTTCACCCTCCAACGTTTATCCACATAGAGACTTGATCAAGACACCAGCACCTCTGATTTATATAATTAAAATTCTTGTAATAAGAACTTTAATTAAATGGGCAAGACCTTCTTAAGCCTTTATGTCACCTTCCTTGCCTTTCCTTATCTATCTTTCTTTTTCTTTTGTCTTCTTAATTTTCCTTCCTAATCTCTTAGTCTTAAGATGAATTCTTGTCCTTATAAAGACAAGGTCTAAACAAGAAAAAGGAAGAAAGAAAATCGGATAAAAAGAAACTCTTGTAAGAAAAAAAAGATAATGTTCACATTCTTGGACTCTTGATGCACACCCTTATTTGTAATGAACGTAAGGATGCCAACAAAAATCTCACACCCTTTCCTTATCCATTTCTCATGCCCCATCAGCCAATCTCATGCCTTATCAGTAAAAGTGAGATATAGACTTAGTCCAAGAGGTGCCTTGAAGTAGAAAGACCCTTCAGACTAATTCTAGGTATTTTTTATGAAGTGTCACGATGCTTCATCCTTGGCGCCACCCTTTTCATCCATTAGATCATCAAACAAAGCCATCCAATGGCTCTAAAAAGGGATGCCCATTCAACAAGAAGGCGTGGAAGAAAAACTTTGAATAGTCAAAGTTCCAAGAGATTTTGACGTGGTCCAAGAGACGTCAAGGAGGAGTAGGCGACATGGGGTCTTGAGCGGCAACATATCTTGGGCGACAAAACAACATAGGCGAAAATATTTAAAAGGAAAAGAAGTCTTTTATTTGCAGAAGGACTCTTCTGCACCCCATATCTGATGTCCATGCCAATTAAAAAAAAATTGCATGACATAATATATGGGAAAAGTCAAAGAAGGTAGGCGTCATCTTATTCCATGCGCCAATGTGTCCTTTGCGCATGAAATAATTCCCACACACAAGAGAGAGACTCTCTGGCATGTGAGATGCAGATATGTGGTGCCCAATCTGAAGCCCAATCAATCTAGATTAATCCATCTCAAGACCAAATCCTATTTGGCTCAAATTGGATCTAAATTAGCCCAAATCGAAAGCTGATTCGAATCCAATTCGAATCCTAGTGCTAGGGTTTGCTATATGTGCTAGCATATTCATCTTGCCAACATGGTCTAATCTAATTAGACCCTTAATCAATTCTCTTTGTGTGTGACCCACTGGATTCCATATCTAACCAGTAGTGAGTCTGGGTGTGATTTGACCTAATCTGGTTAGAACTCAACCAAATCGATTTAGGTCAAAACTAGCCAACCCAATTTGACTTAAATTAGAACACTTTCTAATTTAATGATCAAATTAAAATTTTAACTTGATCGAACTCACAAGACATGACTAATGTCTAGCAACGTATCATGACTATCCAAAAGATGTGAAATTTTGATGGAAATACCAAACATATCCTTTAGTGAAATTTACCATGCAACTAGATCTTTCGATCTCCCTGCATCCTGAAAATGACTCTGGGTATGAATCATTATTTGTTTCGATCTTTCAATCTTTCGATCTTCTTGAATCATTATTTGTTTGAAGTAGGTAGGATGCTATTTCCTCTTACCAGGAAAGATTGATTCCATGTTGACCTACTCACAACCTTCATATATATAATCTATCATATCCAGAACATCCCGTACATAACTGAGTCATGAATGAGTTTGAACCAAAATATGGATTTATATATATAAGATTCTATGGTAGTTTCAGGTCAAAGGATTACATGCACAAATTTCACTATGAGAACCATCTATTGACATGTAGATAAGACTCCATTAGATATTCTCAATTTGGATCAATTCAATGAACTCATTCTCTAATGAGCACCCACATTCTTGTATTAGTGTCATACATAGGTTATTGTGAGATCAATCACCCTCTTAATTGAGCATACAAAGAGTGTAATAGTCTTACCGAAAAACATTGATCCCTAACTCATTGTCTCATCGACAAGGAATATTTAAATTTGGATTTTAGGATTTTAGGTCTCACTAGTATGATCTCATCATAATCCTAAAATCATAGCCCCAATTTATAGGGTTCATTATAATAATAAGACACTGCATATGATGAAATAAATGCCTTTATTTATTAAAAATGTCATTACATGAGTCTGAAAGACAAAAAACATTCCAAAAATAAATTGGCTTGAGGGCATAATCCTTTCACCTCCACCCCCCATCCCCAACCGCCCCTTCCTCTCAGTGCCACCCACCCCTCCCCGCTCAAACCCCCAACCCCTGCCACTCCCATCCCCTCCCCCGGCCTCCCCACCATGGTACCCCTCCGAGCCACCTATCCCCTCTTTCTCTCTCTTTCCTCTTTTTCTTTCTCTCTCTTCTCGATCTATCCAATTATTTTGTTTTTGTTTCATAGGTTATCTCTAGCACCATCATCTTCCTCTAGCACCATCGCTAGCGACCCTCGAAGCTTTCGGTGTGGCCCCCTCTCCATAGTCGTAGGTATTTTTTTATTTTATAGTATTATTTATTAATCACTTATAATATTTATAATAATTTTTAAAATATTTATAATAAATATTATAAATACTTATTATAAATATTATAATTATCTGCATGTCATGGGTTTTGGGCCGTGTCGTGGTGATAGCCTTGGGCCATGACATGTCAACAGCCGTGGACAACCCTTGGGCCGTATCGGCTAATAAGAAAATCATTACTAGCGAGTTCTGGACCGTATCAATGGCTGTGAGCTGTGTCGGTTGCTAAGAGAACCCTCACCCCCATCGATGGATTTTGTGAAGGAAAAAACATAATTTTTGGATCAGGTTCATCCAGATCTGATTGGATCAAAAGAAATATTTCAAAAATTATTTTCTAAGCTCCTAATCAGATCTGAGACTTCCCAGATCTAATCTTATTAATCTGATAATAAAATTAAAAATAAAAATTAAATCTAATTTAATTATATCTTTATTTTGGATAATCCAATTACCATGTGATGATCTCGATGTTTGCTTGAGGTTCTGAATGTAGCCATGCAAGTGCCTGGCCTCTACCAGTATCCACTCAGGCAGGATCTAAAGATCTTCTACTTCTCAATTAATTCTACAAAAATTAGATCTAGATCTGATCATGAAGGTCTTCAAAATGGCTTTTGAAGAACAGTCGTTGTCTCCTACAGCAGTGCTATCTTCTTCCTTTCCTGGCGCCTTTCATTGGCTTAGATCGCACCTTCTTCATGCCCAAAGTCCCTTGGGCATGGAGAGGAGAGAGAGGACTAGAGGGTGGCATGGAGAATGAGGGAGAGGGGCGATGTGGCATGGGCTAAAGGTAGAATCCTTGAATTCTAAGCATAGATAGGGTTTATATAGATCCTGCTGCGGCATGCAGTGCCACATCCTCCTGGTCAATCACGGTTCTTTATGTAATCAGATCTAAATCTGATTGGTGGGATGACATCATCTGATCCAATCAGAATAGAGTCCCTCAAAACTCTCCTTAGGTGATGCCAAGATTGGGTCAAATAAGTCTCCTTGGCGCCACCTAGTTTGATTCCCCGAAGCAATTGGAGTCCCATCTATATGGGACTCCATCTTCTATCCTCATGGGGTGCACGCCTCCCTAGGCATCCATCCCTTGCCTATCTACTTTTTAGTAGGGGGACAAGTTCCTAGGTTCTCTCCAATGGGTGCATGACACATGGGCAGATGTCTAAGTGTCCGGGGTCAGCGTTTGATTAATGTCCAAAGACAAGATTTAGCAGGTGACAAAAAATGATAGGTGTTGTCTCAAATTTTTCTCATAAATTAAGACAACCCTTTTCTAAGCTGGACAAACTCTAGCCAGACCAAGTAAAGATTTTTGAGTGAGCCCAAACACATTTGGCTTAATCGAGATAAGCTTTAATGATTGCTAAAGAAGATTATTTGGCTCAATCGTGTGCTAGCATGATTTTCTTGAACCTAATTAAATCTTATTCTAATCAATTGAACTGGGTTAATCTAATTGATGATATCCAGATCCAAACCCTTGTTTGTATGATTCAGTTAGGTTTAGTTCCATATGGTAATGGGATATGTCACGATCTCTATCATTGACATCATCGAAACATCTTCTGATGGATCAGAACTTTTCTGATTCAGACAACTAGTATGATCAATCATCTAAATCATTCTAATTGCTCCCAAAATCCACCAGTGATATCAAGTAGCATATGGTGGCAACCCATCAAAACTGAAAGTGAACATCTCGGTGCAGTTACCTGTGTGATTAGGTTCCTATATCTTGAGCCCCGATCGAATTAGGGTTAAGATGATCTCGTCAAACCCTAATTTTCGTCATATGAATTAGTCATTCGATTCAAGTCCAATGTGAAAACCCTAATAGAAACTCTTTCTATTATTTCACTCTACCATGGCCATGGGCTTATGGACTTGATTCTCATGATCATCATAGGGCTATTCCTCATCTACCGAGGTAGATAGATCCCTTATTGGTGCAATCCAATTCCTACAATGAACATGCTATAGCTAACATACACCTCAGAATTCTGAATGGCTAGAAAATCAAGTTATGGTGTAGTCAATCTATAACACCCTCAAGGTGAACTATCGATGCACTTTAGTTCAAAGAATCAAATACACAACTACAGCTTCGAGCTAGTCATCAATGAGAAGGTAGACTTCCTCATGACGGCTTGAGATGGTCATGCTAAGTGCCCTCATTTTCTAACGAGTACCTATACTCTCACTCTGATGTCTCAACACCATAGACTCAAGACTCATCTATCCAAAAGAAGCGATCGTACACCAACTTTCCAGATCAATCACCATCCTCATGATGATCCAATGGTCGAAAGTATTTTATGAGTTAATAATAAAAATTCATATCTTAAATTTTTAACTTTTGAAAATATGAACTATCATTATCATTAACTTAACGGATGTATCATAGACACTTTGAAATACACACTTTGATAGAAAATAACCCATTTTATTTTTAATAGTTAAAATTATAATTTTGCCCTTAGAAGTGTATTACAAATATCAATCAATCTAGCTTTTAGGGCACACATATCTAACAAACTCCCACTTGACTTAAAGCCAATTGGCCATAAATCTAAGTCCCATCTTCTCAAGGTAGACTTAGATCTTCTGCTAGCCCAACGGCTTTGTAAGTTGGTCTGCCGCATTGTCTGTTGAGTCGACTCTCTTGATCTTGACATAACCTTTTTTGAGATAATCATGGATGAGGTGGTATCACCGCTCGATGTGCTTAGATTTTTTATGAGACCTCAGCTCCTTAGCAAGGGCTATGGCGCCATTGTTATCGCAGTATAGAATAATGGCATCCAATGGCATCACTCCGATCTCTGCGGCAAACTTCTTATACTAAAATAACTCCTTCATAGTTTCTAACATAGTGATATACTCTACTTCCATGATGGAATCTGCTATTACTATCTGCTTGAAACTCTTCCAACTGACTGCACCATCATTACACACAAATAGACTCCCAGATGTCGACTTTCGATCATCTATTTTAGGCATAAAATCCAAGTCTGTATATCCATGGACTTAGAATTCTCCATTATTAAAGACCAACATCATATTCTTAGTTCTTCTTAAGTACTTAATGATACATTTCATAGAAGTCTAGTGTTCTTTACCTAGATTTGACTGATATCTACTCGTGACACTCATAGCATGGGCAATATCAGGTCGTGTACATAACATGGCATACATGAGGCTCCCTATTGCTGAAGCATAATGGATCTTGCTCATGCGTTTAATCTCCTCAGGTATGTTGGGATAGATTTTCTTTAAGAGATGAATGCCATGTCTGAAGGGTACTAATCCTCTCATAGAGTTTTCCATGCTAAACCTCTTCAGCACTTTCTCTATATACATCTTTTATGAAAAACCTCGCATCCTATTCGGTCTATCTCTATAGATCTTAATTTCTAGAATAAAGGATGCTTCTCCTAGGTCTTTCATGGAGAATTCTTTAGATAACCACATTTTAACTATGGTCAACATGAAAATATCATTTCCAATAAGGAGGATATCATTTACGTACAGTACTAGGAAGATAATAGCGCTCCCACAGACCTTTTTGAAAATACATGGTTCCTCCTCATTCTTGATGAAACCAAATAATTTGATCACATCATTAAAATGAGTATTCCATCTCCGAGATGCTTGCTTAAGTCCATATATGGATCTTTGTAGCTTGCATACTTTGTGATCAACATTACTGGATGTGAAACCTAGTGCATGTTCCATATAGATATCTTCCTCAAGGTATCCATTTAAGAATGCTGTTTTCACATCCATTTGCCATATTTCATAATTGAAATAGGCTGCAATAGCAAGCAATGTGTGGACAGATTTTACCATGGCTACTGGCGAAAAGGTATCCTGATAGTCAATTCTTTCACACTGATTATACCCTTTTGCCACTATTCTAGCTTTGAATGTCTCCACATTTCCATTTGCATCTATCTTTCTCTTGTAAATCCTTTTATACCCAATAGATATTATACCTTTTGGTGGATCAACCAAGATCCAGACTTAGTTTGAGTGCATCGAGTCAATTTTTGATTTCATTGCCTCTAACCATTTTTTGGAGTCAATATCCGATATCGCCTCATCATAGGTTTTGGGATCATTACTATGAACCCTATTACATACAAGGAACATTTTCTCTACTTCCTTTGAAATAGTACCTAAGTACCCCTTAGGAGGATGAAAAATCCTTTTTGATCTATGAGGTGGAGGAGGTAGTGATTGTATTGGCTCAACCTGATTTGGTTCCATAGGATCCTTAGCTCATTGCTCTTATGAGATTTTCTCCTCGAGCTTGATTTGCTTTCCAATGCCACCATCTTGAATAAACTATTTTTCAAGAAAGATGACATGCGGACTCACAATCACATTGTGGTCTTCTAGAATGTAGAAATAATATCCTAATGACTCTTTAGGATATCCTATGAATCGAGCTCTAAAGGACCTATAGTCTAACTTATCTGCTTGTTATCTTTTGACATGAGCTAGACAATCCCAAATTCTGAGATGACTCATACTTGATTTCTTACCATGCCATATCTCATATAGTATGGTAGGAATGATTTTAGAGGAAATCCTATTCCATAAATATATAGCAGTTAACAAACTATGTCCCTAAAGAAAAATAGGAAGGTCTGTGAAGCTCATCATGGATCGGACCATATCTAATAGGGTCTGATTCCTCCATTCTGAAATCTCATTGAGTTGAGGTGTTCCAGATGGAGTCCATTGAGAGACTATGACATTTTACTTGAGATAGTCTAGAAATTTTTGACTAAGGTATTTACCTTCTCGATCTAATCGAAGAATCTTAATTGATTTTTCAGTTTGCTTTTCAACTTTATGTTCAAATTTCTTAAATTTTTCAAAGGCTTCAGACTTGTGTCTCATAAGATACACATACTCATATCGAGATAAATCATCGGTAAAGGTTATGAAGTAGTCAAAGTTGCCTCTAGCCGACACATCAAATGGGTAGCGCACAATAGTATATACTAGGGCAAGTAGTTCCATGGCCCTTTCCCCATGTCCTACAAAAGGAAGCTTAGTCATTTTGGCATGAAGACATTATTCGCAAATTGGATATGACTCGAAAGTCAATGGACTCAATAGTCTTATTTTTTTCAATTTATTAATTTTATCTTTTGCTATATGACCTAGCCTTAGGTGCCATAGATACCTATTGTTTGGATTATCCCTGGGTCATTTTGATCTTATGGCATTCACATTTTGCTTAATATTAAAGATAAATACATCAATATGTAATTGGTAGAGACTGTTAATAAGAAAACCACTTGCTATTTTATTTCTTTCATAAAGAATATTATAGTGGTCCTTAAGAAAACTAATTACATAGCCTTCTTGAGCTAAACATGAAACAGAAATCAAATGTCTACTTGCAGCAAGCACATAATAACAATTCCTAAGTACTAAATCTAAGTCAAACGGTAGTTGAAGAGGATAGGTTCCCATGGCCACAGCAGCAATCCTTACTCCATTTTCGATATATAGGATCATCTCACCATTCCTCAGCCTCTTGCTATCCTTAAGACCCTACATAGAAGTATACAAATGTACACTAGAACTAGAGTCAAGCACCCAACTGGATGCAGAAGAAATCATAATGTTAGATTCAATAACGAGCATACCTCCAAAAGGACCTGTTTTCTTCTTATTCTTCAGGGTGGCTAGGTATGTCAGGCAGTTTGACTTTCAATGGCCGCTAGTATTACAATGAAAATACTTTTCTTTGTCAGTGGCTTTCTTCTTCAACTCTGTCTTTTTTTCTTTCCACCTTCCATCTTCTACTTTTTCACAGACTTCTTCTTCTTTGCAAAAAACTTTCTCTTGGAAGAAGTCTATTCCATAGCAAATACTGAGTCTTTAGAATCTTCCATAGAAAGCTCAGTAGTAACCAGCATATTCATAAGCTCGGTCAGAGTATTCTGAAGTTTATGCATATGGTAGTTCATGATGAACTGCCCATAGCATCAGTCAAGGATTGTAGAATTATATCATTCTGCAGATCCTAGCCTAACTTCACTCCAAGCTTCTCAAGCTCTTCCAAGTCCTTGATCATCATCAGACAATAATCTTGGACTGACTATCCATCATGCATTTTAGTCTTAAATAGTCATTTAGTGATCAGATATTTGGTTGCATAACTCTGTTCACTAAATAACTCTTGTAGGTGAACTAACATTTGGCAAGTAGTCTTGATATCTTCATGTTGGTGCCGATTCTCATCAGACATCGAGCCTAACATGTAATATCTAGCTTTATTATCTTCATCCATCCATTTATCAAAAGATGCTCTCTGTTCAGTGGATGGACGAGCTGGTAAGGTTGGGGGATCCCGGTCCAATACATGGGTCTACTTCTCAGAACCTAAAATAATTTTGAAGTTTCGAAGCCAATCCTTATAATTGGATTCAATCAGTCTATGGGTGTCCAGGATACGGGCTAGTGGGTTGGATGCAGATATTTTTCTTTTTTCTATAGAGAGTCAAAATTTTTAGTTAGACTTTGTAATTAAAATTTGACCAATTTATTTAGAAATTTGATTTTTAAACAAATTAGCTTTCATTATTTTCTCAGATCTCTACACTCCCTCTGTAAAGATGCAGAAATCTTCATGATTACTAATTTCTAGTGGGTGGTGTAGTCCCACCAATTGACTCATCACCTCACCTAATAGTTATTAGTAATGGGTTAGCCAATGAGTGAACAACTCTTATCCAATGATTCTCTAATCATGGTGCACCCAAACTTGGTCTCTAATTCATGAATCTCACCATGCTCGAAATATTAATCTACTTCTTAGTTAAGTCAGATCCATCATTTGCACAGATTGGATTCCTAACTTGGTCTCTCACCGTATGCAAAATATTGAGCCCAATCCATCCTCCAGTCCATGGCATCCAATGCCTAATAAACATGGTTGCATCTTCTCAGTGAAACTGAACCACTGTGACCAGCCAAGAACAATCAACCCCGGGAATGACCCGCACATCTATAATGGTGGAAGACCTTAGACTTAATCTTTTCTTAGGAAGATTTGATTTAGGTCTCTTTAAACTTGACTTGACATAGTCATTATCATTATGACTAACCTAGTGGCATGGGTTAGCTTAGATTATTAGCCACCTTAGATCAGGACTGGATCGACAAAAATGGCCAAGTAAGTGAAATTGGTAGAAGGGATATGCCATTAACTCGATAAGAATGCATTCGAGTCGAGTAGCTTTCAATTAAAATTCAGTCGGTCGTATCTGCCAAACTTACTTTAGATACCAAATTATTGAGCCAGAACCAATCGGATTAGTCTAGAATCCAGACTCTAACCACTGAGCCTAATTAAATCTTAACTTAATCGATCACTCATGTGACTTGACCTTGACCCAGACTTAATCTTATTAGGCTGGTCAATTTAAGTATTCTTGATCCCACCAAACCAACTCTTGATTTGGTTAGATCAAGCACTAGGCCTAATTGAGCTACCCAAGACCGAACCCAATTTTATGAATATATCTTAGATATACAAATTCTTAATTTTGGATCTAATATATTTTATAATCTTAATTCTTAATTAAGTTTAGGATTTAAAAATTAAATATGTATATAAAATCCTAGAATTTTAGGATCTAGAATTTTATAAAAAGTAAGTTTGATTTCTGATTAAGGTCGAACACGTAGCAACGCTACACAACATAAGAGCACCCCATCGAATGGGAGGAGAGGGACTTTAAACTCTACTTCGTTCTTATGATCGGACGGCCAAGGTGAACACCTTAATCAGAAATATGATAAATCTACAAAACTAGTTAGATCTACATCATATATCACATATATAAAAATTAATCTAACAAAAAACATATTTTGCATACATCTCATGTATCATATCATGCATGTTTTCAGATCTAAATTATGTCATAAACATCTAAAAAATAAGATTTAAATTTGATCATATCAAATTAAAATTTATTCTTGTCAATTTTGTAGAACTATTCTACAACTAGTCTAAACAAGCATCTATCATATCTCATATGAATAAATTAAATAAATTATTTTTTTATTTTTTATATTTAATTATAATATTTATAATATTAAAAAATAATAAATAAATAGATCTAAAATTTATAGTTAATTAAATTAAAATTATGATCATGCTAGACTATACATAGAATAATTCTATTCCTAGTCTAGTCATGCATCTCATACATCTTAGATCTACATTATTTAACTTTTAATTTTTTTTATTTTAGATATAATTATATCTAATGTGATATCTAAAATCATCTAATTATTAGATTAAAAATAAATTAAAATCAAATTTAATAAATTATGGAATCTGGCTTTGATACCAGTTGAAGGGAAAAACCTATTTTCTGGATCAGGTTCATTCAGATCTGATTGGATCAGGAGGGATATTTCAAATATTTTTCTATAAGATTCTAATCAAATCTGAGATTTATCAAATTTAATCTTATTTATTTGATAATAAAATTAAAAAAAATTAAATCTAATTTAATAATACCTTTGTTTTGGATAATCTAATTATCCTATGATGATTTCGATGTTTGCTTGAGGTTCTGGATGTAGCCAAGTAAGTGCCTGGCCTCTACCAGTATCCACTTTGATAGGATCTGAAGATCCTCTCCTTCTTAATCAATCCTCCAAAAATTAGATCTAAATCTGATCTTGAAGGTCTTCAAAATAGCTTTTGAAGAACAATTGTTGTCTCTTGCTGTAGTGCTGCCTTCTTTCTTTCCTGGAACCTTTCAATAGCTTAGATTACACCTTCTTCATGCCTAAAGTCCCTTGTGCATGGAGAGGAGAGAGAGGATCAGAGGGTGGCATGGAGAAGGATGGAGAGGGGCTATGTGGCATGGGTTAAAGGCAGAATCCTTGAATTCTAGGTGCAGACAGAGTTTATATAGATCCTACTACGCCATGCAGTGCCATATCATCCTGGCTAATCATGACCCTTTGTGCAATCAGATCTAAATCTGATTGGTGGGATGACATCATCTAATCCAATCATATTAGAGTCCCTCAAAACTCTCCTTAGATGGCCCTGCATGGTGCATGCCTCCCTAGGCGTGCGCCTCTTGCCTGTCTGCTTTTTAGTAGGGGGATAAGTCCTTAGGTTCTCTCCTATGGGTGCATGATACATGAGCAGATGTCTAAATATCCAGGGTCAATGCTTGACCAATATCCAAAGACAAGATTTAGCAGGTGATGGAAAATGGCAAGTGTTGTCTCAAATTTATCTCATAAATTAAGATAACCCTTTTCGAAGCTGGACAAACTCTAGCCAAACTAGGTAAAGGTTTCTGAGTGAGCTCAAACACATTTGGGTTAGTCGAGACAAGCTTTAATGATTGTTAAAGAAGAATATTAAACTCAATCATGTGCTATTACGACTTTCTTGAACCTAATTGAATCTTATTCAAATCAATTGAACTGGATTAATTTAATTGATGATATCTAGATCCAAACCCTTACTTGTGTGATCCAGTTAGATCCAGTTCCATATGATAATGGGATATGTCGTGATCTCTATCATTGACATCATCAAAATATTTTTCGATGGATCAAAACTTTTTTGATTCAGACAACTAGAATGATCGATCATCCAAATTATTCTAATTGCTCCCAAAATTCATCAGTGACACCTAGCAGCATATGGTGGCAACCCATCAGAACTAAAGTGAAGCTCTCATTGTAGTTATCTATGTGATTAAGTTCCTCTATCTTGAGTTTCGATCGGATTAAGGTTAAGGTGATCTCGTCAAATCCTAATTTTCATCATATGAATTAATCATTCGATTCAAGTCCAATGTGAAAATCCTAATAAAAACTCTTTCTATTATTTCACTGTGCCATGGCCATGGGCTTATGGACTTGATTCTCATGATCATCATAGGGGTACTCCTCATCTACCAAGGTAGATAGATCCCTTATTGGTGCAATCCAATTCCTACAATGAACATGCTATGGCCAACACACATCTCAGGATTCTGAATGGCTAGAAAAATGAGTTATGGTGTAGTCAAACTATAACACCCTCAAGATAAACTGTCGATGTACTTTAGGTCAAAGAATAAGACATACCACTGTACCTTTGAGCCAGTCATCGACAAGAAGGTAGACTTTCTCATGACTGCTTGAGGTAGTCATGCTCAGTGCCCTCGCTCTCTAACGAGTACCTATACTCTCACTCTTGTATCTCTACACCATAGACTCAAGACTCATCTATCCAGAAGAAGCAATCGTACACCAACTTTTTGGATCAATCATCATCCTCATGATGATCCTATGGTCGGGAGCATTTTATGAGTTAATAATAAAATTTCATGTCTTAAATATTCAACTTTTGAAAATATGAACTATCATTACCATTAACTCAAGGGATGTATCACGGACACTTTGAAATACACACTATGATAGAAAATAACCATTTTATTATTTATAGTTAAAATTATAATTTTTTTCTTAGAAGTGTATTACAAGTGTCAGTCAATCTGGCTTCTAGGGCATACATATCTAACATTCTGGGCCATGCCCTCGATCGTAGGCTATGCCAGCCAATAAGAAAATCATTATCGATGGGTTCTGGGTCATGTTGACGATTGTGAGATGTGTCCACCACTAAGAGAACCCTCACCCCCACCAGCAGGTTTCGGGCCATGCCTATGGCCGTAGACCATGCCAGCCACTAAGAGAACCCCCTATCGCTAATAGAAAGTAAAATTATTTATTGCTTATCCTTAATTATTTATAGATGTAACTCATGTTGTAGAATTTATTGCATAATATTTTCTAGATGTTTATATCTTGTTGCTTTTATTTATTGCATTGCGTAATGATAGACCCATCAATTGATTAGTGTACATAATATCTGGCATCCGTATATTTATATGTAATTATACGGATGAGATAATTATGTACAATAATCAATTGATTGTCTAATTTGGATAGTTTAAAAATTATAAATAATTCTATAGATAATTATAGTAATCAAACAGTATGCTAAGGATTTTGAATGAAATTTTGGATAGTATATTTTTTATATTCTCCCTACATCAGAGAATTAAGAGAAATTGCTGTCGAAATTTCATTCAATCACTATTGCATATCATTTGACTACTGTAATGAACCAATAGAATTAATGTAATTTCTAAATGGGATAGAACCTATCTTTATCTATTAGTTGATGATAGGATGCATTTATTGGATATCTAGAAATGATATTTAATATGGGTTCCACCCATAATATTAATTTTAATCCTTGTTTATGATGCATTTTTTTATTTATAATACATGTTTGTTTATAATGCATTAGTATATAATTTAAGTTCCACACATGATTTAATTGTAGTATCGTCATTTTTAAAATAGATAAGGGGTGGATGAAGTTTAGTAGGCTCTCACTAGAATATGATGCTGAACTTCAAAAATTTCTTGATTTTACTATAGAAAAATTTGGGAACCATGGACTGATCCAATGTTCTTGTAAAAAGTATATTGATGAACCATGGCTTCCTCATCAAGATGTAAATAATCACCTCACTATTTATAGCTTTAAAGTCAATTATGAAATTTGTTGGGACCAACATGGTGAGGGCAGGCTGCAAGGAGGCAATCGACATGATGTGGGAGTGGAACAAATGGTTCATGATATTTTTTCATTTGTTGGCCACAATGATGGTGCATCTACATCCATGCTTGATCTTGTGGTTGGTAGAATGACAAATAGTTAGGATATAGAGAAGATCCGCAAATTGATGGAGGATGCTAATGTTCTATTGTATCCCAGACGTGAAAAGTTGGCAAAGCTGGAGTTCTTAATCTAGTTGTATCATGCAAAATACTCCAATGGGTTCAGTAATAATGGAGTGAACTGCAAACTAGAGCTTTTGGAAGACATTCTTCTGAATGATATATAAATTCTAAAGAATAATTATGAGGCATCGAAGATTATTGAATAGTTGAGCTTTACTTACACCAAGATACATGCATGTCCCAATGATTGCATGATATATTAGGAGGGGGATGTCAATCAAAATGAGTGCACGAGGTGCAGTGTGTCAAGATGAAAATAGAATAAAGATAGCACATCAACTCGTGTACCTCAAAAGTTGTTGTGGTACTTTTCTTTGATTCTGAGACTACAAAAATTATTTATATCGGTAAAGACATCGAAGGACATGAGTTGGCATGAAGAGGACCGAACAAAAGATGATGCATTAAGACATCCGGCCAATGGAGAGGCATGATAGAAGTTTACTGAATTACATCCTGACTTCACACATGAGATACATAATGTGAGGTTAGGCTTGTCATGCGATGGTTTCAACCTGTTCAAGCAAATGAATATCGTTCATAGTGTATGGCCAGTATTTATTCATGTTTACAATCTCACACTATGAATGTGTACGAAAATATCCTTTGCTTTCATGATAGTGCTCATTCCTAGACTGATGGAACTAGGTAATGACATTGATGTTTATTTGTAGTCTCTTATTGTTTAGTTGAAATAGTTATGGAACATTCAAGGTGTTCCAACTTTTGATGCTTTGCTGAATGAGTCATTCTTCATGCATGCAGTGCTTTTTTGGACAATAAATGACTTTCCAGCCTATGCCCTAATGTTGGGTTGGAGCACCAACGGTGAGCTAGCATGCTCGATTTATGGAAAAAACATCCAATCTAGAAGGTTGACATATCAGAGGAGCTTTAGCTATCTGGGGCATCGACGTTTCCTCCATCGAAACCATCCATACAGAAGAAATGCATGCTCCTTTGATGGCACTGTTGAAGAAGGTGAGGTGCCAAGTCGGATGTCTAGGAGTGATGTATTGAGAGAGTTGGATGGTCTCCATGTTAAATTTAAAAAAGATAATCTGATTGATGGCAAGAAGAAGAAGCATTGATTAAAGAAAGATGACACATACTTTAATTAGAGGAAAAAGAGCATCTTCTTTGACTTACCATATTGGAAGACAAATTTATTGCACTACTGCTTAGATATAATACATATTGAAAAGAATGTGTGCGAGCTCCTATTGGCAATAATCTTGAATATCAAAGATAAGACCGAGGATTACTTGAATTCTCGATTTGACTTAAAAGAATGAAATATTAGAAGATCACTCCATCTATCCATCTAGAGCCAGTAGGAGGAGAATAGTAGAGGCTCCCTCATGCATGCTATGTTATGAATGCCTTCGAATGGTCCACATTTCTTCATGTGTTGGAGAACATAAAGATCCCGGATGGATACTCAAGTAACATTTCAAAGCATGTGAATAGTAAGGATGCCAAACTTGGGGGATTGAAGACTCATGATTATCATGTGCTGATGCAGGAATGGATCCCAATAGCTACTTGCTGCGTGTTGCCAAAAAATGTCAGAATGGCTGTTATTCGTCTTTGCAACTTTTATATAGATATTTGTGTAAAGAGATTGCTTAAGAAAGATGTAAAGAAAATGAAGGCAAGGGCAGTGACTATATTATGTAATCTGGAAAAGATATTTCTACCATTATTTTTCATGGTTATGATGCATCTCACCATGCACCTTGCGGGAGAAGTTGCACTTGAAGGCGCAGTGTTCTATCGATGGATGTATCTTACTGAGAAAAATATTCAAACTCTAAAATCTTATGTAAGAAATATGAATCACCCAGAGGGATCCATAGCAGAAGATTATTTGGATCAAGAGTATATGGATTTTTGTATCATGTACTTAAACAAGCTCAAGACATGTCATAATTGGCCAATGAGGAATCAGGATGATTCGTATGAGCCAATTGAGCCTACATTTGAATCCATTCCATAGCCAGGTGAACTTTTCACTTCATACCGTCTCACTGATTTAAGCTTGAGGAAAGGAATAAGGCGCACTGCTACATGCTCTTCAACTGTGATGTCATTAAACCATACATAAGATGAGTTACTCAGTCTTATTTATTTCATACTAATTAGAAGAAAATACCCAATTACATCTAAATTTATTTTTTGTGCATGTAGCAGATACAAGAAGGTCATAAGAGTAAAATATGGCGCTCTAAGTATGTGGGAGAAAGAGAAAATGCATAGTAAAGAATTTTTTGAATGGTTCAAAGATTATGTAAGCGATTACATATTCTTGTCTTATGCAACTTATTTGAACATATTTACTAATTAGGTGTCATCTTTTTAATTTGGTGTCAAGATTTCCACTCGATGATGTAAGCCCTGAAGTGCAGCTCTTTCAATAGGTCCTAATCATACCATGCATGAGTATAAACAGCTCATCATTAATGACTACAGGTTTAATATTCATAGCAGGTCTATAAACATGACAACACAAAATAGTGGCATGATGTTGAGTGCCACCACTGGGTGTTATGTTAGCTCGAGGGATTCACAGCCTCATAAGGAGGATTTGAACTATTATGGCGTGGTGGAGAAGACAGTCATCTTAAACTATTATTCTAAAGGGAGGATTATGTTGATGAAGTGCGATTGGTTTGATACCTTATCATAGTCAGGGATGAAGACTGATGAGTGTGGGTTTACTCTTGTTAACATGCAATGCCATCTCCATACTGAAGAACCGTATTTACTTTCCTCCCATGCTAGTCAAGTCTTCTACGTTAGTGATCCCTGGGAGCCTCAATGGGGTGTTGTTGTAAAGATGGTGCTTAGGCATATTTTTGATGATACCAAAGTTGATGATGATATTGGACCATGCATGCAAAGTATTCCTTTAGGACAAAACTTACCTAGTACTATTGAGGTCCCAGATACATTTATCAAGAGTGATGGTAATGTCCATATTGTAGATGCCACTAGATGATAATTTTAACATTCTGATATAAATATTAGAGTCTATTTATTGATGTCATACTAATATTATTGTTCAACATGTTATATTGATTAATGTTCATTAACATTGTAGGTCATGATGGTACCATAATACCATCCAACTTTCACCCCCACCTCTCAATGGACTATGCGGAGCTTCGCATTTGAGTCATAGTTGGAGCATTCTTCATCCACCTCCACATCGACTATCCATGGATCATTGACATCTACTCTACCACCAACAACTACTCCACCACTGGCATCTACTCCACTGACATCTGAGCCTCCACCGTCAGTCATATCTCCAACACATGCTATGACACCGGCATCTGAGTATACATTTTTGTTATGTTATTTATTTATTTTTTTATATAGTATTTGTATACTTATATATTTGCATAACATATTTTCATTACAAATGCATCATCCAGTAGGATATTTTGTGGTCCCACATGCATGCTGCATGTGTGGAACTACCAGCATTAGGTGATGGTGCAGTATGATGCAGATGGGATGCCTGTAGGATAGACCGCATAGGAGATGCATTCCTTTTTTAGAGTGCTTGTGAGATGGTCCAACATCATTTCGGTATTGCCCATAGACTGGCGATTGATGGATGCTAGTGTCAGAAATCAAGTGTGGGTGGAGATATGGGTAAGTGTATCTTAATTATATTTATGCATTTGATATGTTTATACTTTGATTAGAATAATTTGGTAACTGACTTTTGATAACTTTTATGTAGAAGAAGTACAACTTCCTAGATCACGAGAGGGCTCAAGATGTTCGATTAAAAAAGATTAGGGAGTTATACTGGGTCTACAAGATCAAGCTCCATTGAGGATGGCTCGAGCACCGATGAGACACTCCAGAGGAGCTTGTTCCTTGGAAATAGGATCGTCCTCCGAGTCAGTGGGAGAGGATGGTTAGACATTGGAGCCAGGAGTTTGAGATAAAATTTTTAACTTTTAATTTTTTTAATATACTTAAAATTATATTAAAATATTATTTAAATACTTGCTGTTTATTTAAATACTTATTAGATTATCCTCCATTAGAATCAAAAGAATCAGGTAGCCCAGGAGTACACGCACACTCTAGGCCATGAGTCTATGGCCAATCATATGCATAGAGAGATAATAAATTCTAAATCATTATTTATAAAGTAAATTAATATTTTTTTTATATATTTTTAATAAATTGATCCATTATTATAGCTAACGAGAGAGGGGGTGATGCCCAGTCATAACGAGATCTTTCGATCTAGCCGTACAAACAAGAAGGACAGGCTGATGAACGTCGTGATCGGGAGAACTTTTGTAAGTAATAAATATATTAGTATATTTGATCAGTATTATAGCATTACTTATAAAATTTTATTTAAATTTATAATTATAGGAGCAGTTAGATGCGCTTGCGAGCGAGGGCCCGAACATCTCTAGCCTCCATGACTATCTATCTCAGGTCTTGGGGGATGAGCACTCTGGGAGGATCCGATTTAGGCCCGGACATACGTCGATGTGCTACTGGTCTGACGCGAGCGCTCTTTGCATGCTTCCGATGTCGTCAGTTGGGAGTAGCTTATGGAGGCATTGGCATGGGCAGATTAGGCTATGGCACTGGCTATTCATGCTGAGGAGCGCACATCTCATCTAGAGGCTGTCCTGAGCATTATGCTGATGAGGCTTAGCTCGCATTTTGGAGTAGACTTCATGGGCCTTAAGGACATATTGGCTGATGTTCCAGCTCTAGCTCCTATAGCTCCAGCCCCTCTAGCTCTAGCTCATCCAGCTCATGCTCCATCTCCCAATGACGACGACGATGATGTAGATTTAGGAGACTTTAGATGTATTTATTTTTGAAAAATATTATAATAAATTTTATTCAATAATAAAATTAAAGCATTTTAGAAATATTCTTGTATTTATAATATTTACTTATATTTTTTATTATTTTATATATATCTTTGCATTTATTAGATAAAATATAAAAAATTAAAAATTTTATATTTTTATTATTCAAAAGTTATGACAGTGGTTTCAAAATCGCTACCGTAGACGTGCTAAGCAAGACTGTAAGTCATGTACCAACTGCTGCATTAGATCTATGGCAGTGATTTAAAAATTGCTATCATAGCTCAGGTCTATGACAACGATTTTCAAAAATCACTGCCATAGCTCAGACCTATGGCAGTAGTTCGTGAACCACTACTATAAGTCCTATATGGTAGCAGTTCTTGTAATCATTGCAATAACTGCTACCATAGATCTACGGCGATGACAACAGTGACAGTAGTTGGAGAACTGCTACCATAGATTATGGCAGTGATTTTTTAGGCTACGATAGTGGTTACAAACCGCTACCATAGCCCTATTTTATAGTAGTGAATGTCATTCTCGACTAAGAGAATGTCATCCACGTACAAGATAAGAAATATTACTACTAGACTATTTGTACAATTGTAAATACAAGGCTCTTCTTCATTCTTAATGAAGCCATATATTTTGATCATCTTATCAAAATACATGTTTCAACTCTGAGATGCTTGCTTCAATCCATAAATGGATATTTGAAGGTTGCACACTTTGGACTCATCTATGGATGTGAACCCCTCAAGTTGTATTATATACACCACTTCAATCAGCTCTCCATTTAGAAAAGTTGTCTTCACATCTATTGGCTAGATTTTATAGTCTAGATGGATAGCTGTCGAAAGCATTATCAGAATGGATTTAAGCGTTGCCATAGGCAAGAACATCTTGTCATAGTCAATACCATAACATTATCGATATTCCTTGGTAACCAGATGGGCTTCATAGGTCTATACCTTCTTATTTGTGCTTCTCTTTCTCTTGAATACCTACATACACCGAATGGATTTAACCCCTGCATGTGGGCCAACCAATGTCCATACATCGTTGACCTTCATGGACTCCATTTTGAATTTTATAGCCTCAAGCCATTTCTCGATATCAGATCTCTGCATTGCATCTATATAGATGATCGGATCCTCATCATACTCATCGAGTTCGATGGGATCACCATTTCAGATAAAGAAATTCTAATATCTATCCGACTGATGTGGTACTCTACCAGAACACCTAAATAGTGTAGGTACACTAGGCTCTAGATTTGATTTAATCAAATTTGGTTCTGGTTCAGCTATTGGTGTCAGTCTTTCTACCAGTTGAACTTCATCAAGTTCAACCTTAAAGGCAATAGTTCTTTCACCCAAAAATTCTTTTTCCAAAATGATTGCCTTAAAGTTGATGAACATCTTTTATTCATCAACATGGTAGAAAATATACCTTTTAGTTTCTTTTGGGTACCCTATTAATATGCACTTGTCTAACCTAGGTTCAAGTTTATTTGTGATTAACCATTTTACATAAGTTAGGCATCCTTAGACCCTAAGGTGTGAAAGTGCTGGCTTACACCCAATCCATATCTCATATGGAGTTTTAATTACAAAAATAGAATCCTATTTAAAAGATAGCAAGCTGATTCGAGTGCATATCCCTAGAAGGATAAAAGCAAGCAGGTAAAATCCATTATGGATTGGACCATGTCTAACAGAGTCTAATTTCTTATTTCAGACACACCATTATGCTGTGGTATTCCTGGAGGAGTCCATTGGAAGAGAATTCCATTCTCTCCTAGATATGTGAGAAACTCATCAGAATGATATTCACCTCTTCGGTCAGACCGAAAGGTTTTAATACTCTTTCTAGTTTATTTTTCAACTTCATTTCAGAATCATATGAATATTTTAAATAAATCTAACTTATATTTCATCAGATAGATATATCCACACCTTGATAGATTATCTATGAAAGTGATGAAATAGAGATATCCACCTTTGGCAATTATGCTTTTAAGCTCATATACATCAGTATGTACAAAACCTAAGAGCTCACTAGCTCTGTCACCTTTTTCAGTAAAAGGTGACTTGGTTATTTTTTCAAGAAGACAAGACTCACAGGTTGGATGTGATTCACAATCACTAACTTCGAGGATTTCCTCTTAAGTTAGTCTGTTTATCCTATTCTTGTTAATATGACATAGCCTATAGTGCCATAAATAGATATCAGACATGCTATCTAATCCAGGGTGCTTGCCAATGGAGTAGACTATATTAACAAGTTATGATATCATGTATATTCCTTTGTTCAAATGTCTAGAAAATATAGTAATATCATTCAAAATGACATTACATAATGCTTTCTTTATTGAAATCTCATAATCGGTTTTGGCCAAAAGGCCTATAGAAAAGATATTCAAAAAGAAACTAGGGCAAAAATGATAATCACTAAGAACAGTAGTATGAGACTCAAATATAAGTTTTAAGATTTCTAATGCTAGAACTGAAACTGATCTTCCATCTTCAACATTCAAAAGTCTCTCACCTTGTTCGAATCTCCTACTGACTTGCAACCCCTACAATGAATTGCAAATATGGAAAGGGCTACTAGTATCTAATACCCAATTAATAATATCATAAATAAAAAAATTGCAAGAAGTTATCATATAATTATCTTGCTCAGCAACAGCTTGCTTCTTTCATGGCTTGTTTGGATCCAAGGAGGCAATGTACCAAGGATAGTTCCTCTTTCAGTGCCCCTGCTTCTTATAGAAGAAGCACTCCGCTTGACTTTTATCAGGCTTTGGCTTCTTAGTCTGGCCCTGCACAGATGTCCCAGCTTGAACTTGTACCTTTTTGGACTTCTTCTTCTTGTTCTTCTTTTCTTTCTTAAAAGGTCAAGAACCAGAAGAAGATCTTCCCACTAAGTTCACCGACTTTTTATGGAGCTGGTGATCCATCTCAAAGTTCTAAAGTAACCCTAGTAACTCGTGGTAGTTAACTTCAGGCATTGTCATTTGGTAATGAGTAAGGAATGGGAGATAAGACTTGGGCACCGAGTTCAGAATTGCATTTTTTCCTAGCTGCTTGTGCATGAAAAAGCTGACCTTGCTCAAATGCTCCATCAGCTCTATCTTATATAGTATATGATCAGTGATTAAAACTCCATCCCTCATCGTGGCATTGAAGATGGAATAACTATCTTATGCCTCTCAATGTCATCGAGTGTGTCAAAAGACTCGTTCAATATTTGAAGCATGTCTTCTCGTTAAGCTGTCTCAAACTTATGACTGAATTCATTGCTCATAGCTACCAGCATAATACAATGCACCATGGTTCGATCATTGAGTCACATCTAGTATGTATCTCTGACTGATCCATATGCATTAGGAGCTAGCTCCTCAGATGCTGGATCTATCAAGATGTACTAACTTCATTCATGCTCTAGGATAATCTTCAACTTAGGATACCAATTACCAAAGTTGGATCCCACCAGCTTGTCGTTGTCTAACAATAATCGAAGTGAAAGAAAAGTGGCCATATCTGCACAAAAAAATCAAAACTTAATTAGTAAATAATTTATTAAATCTAAAGATTTAAATTTTAATCAAAATATTCTTTTACTATTTTATTCAAATTGATAGCCTCTACCTTCTATTCGAGGAATTATCCATATTCCTTAGTGGATACTAGAATCCAAATAGATTGCACACAAGCTCAACTTTGGTTGGTCAACCTATATACATCTAATGGTAGGCTCATAATCAATTATTTCTTTAAATAATTTTTAGTAATTTAATTTTGCTCCAGTTTCGAATCAGTAGGCTTTGGCCTCTACTAAAAAGATTATATTAGGTCCAACCATTAACATGACCATACTTGGTCCACCTAACCAATGAATGATTAAGCCCAACTTTGGTTGGTCAAACTAACTACCACTTAAAGAGATGTGGCCAAGAAATCATATTATGAATGACAATTCCATTAGCCAACAAGCATCAGGCCTTTGGGCCTCCAATGATTATCCAACTAATGGACCTATTATTACTCACTTAATGGAAGACTATGATCTAGTTATCAACATAACTATTTTATTTTTAAGGATCTAATAATTTTAAAGAATTTGGTTAATTTAATTTAGAAAAGAGAGTCAGATGAACTAGCTAATCATGATTCTTCCACTGACTTCATAAGGTCAAATTAAGAGAGACCATTGATAGGCTGCTCTAGGAGTACCTAAATCAATCACTAATTTACTTAGCTGACATGGTTCAACTCAAATTATCAAGTGATCTGGTCAAAATATAATTTCACCAAGAAGGTTAGGTAAGTAAGATCGGTGGGAGGGTCTGCTAAAGCTTGCCTTAGCCACCATTAGAAATGGCCAAGTAAGTGGGCTACTAATTAAAGACCACTAGTCTGGATTATCAGACTTACCATAGATACCAATTGGTTAATTTGTTTTGATTGGATCAACCTAATAGTTCGGGCTAGACCGTACAGCCAAGAATTAAGTTCATTTTGGTTCTCTTTAAAGACATGGATTTGACCAACTATAACTATTGTAATTGATCTAGAGAATTCTTGATCTAATCTAAGATAACTATTGATTAGATTTAGTCAATTCTCTAATTAAGTTCATTCTTTAATCTAACCTTAGGTCTAACCCAATTAATGGACATAATTTTTACTAACCCATTAACCCAAATATTATGATTTGTGTCTTAGGATCTTCAATTCAGAATCCTAGATCCTAAACAAACAACTCTTGATTCTTAATTAAGTTTTGGGCTGAGGGTTGGGGTTCAATATTTCAAAAATGATTCTCATATTTGTAAAATATTTTTATAATATGATTTTACCAATTAGTTATATGTTTGATTCATAATCAATATGCAAATAATATAAACATGAATCTATTTTAGATCTAATCTAAACATATTTATGTAATTCAAATTGAAACTATTTCAATTCTAATCAAGCATAAATTACCTTAGATCAAATCTAACATATTTATAATGATAATAATCAGATTAAAATACTTTTAATTAAATCATAAAATTTCTTAGATCTAATCTAAAATTTTATAATTAAGGATTTAGATCAGCATGTACTAGGACAATCTTTTACTATAAGAGGTAAATCTTACAATAAGACAACCATATAAGATCAGTCCATGCAATCTAAAATATTTATTTTTAGATTTAAATAATTTTAAATTTACTAAATTATAAATTAATTTAGATCATATCTAATAAATTTATTATTTTCATCGGACCTGCATGAACTAGGACAACCTTTACACTATAAGGGGTGTTGGTGCAAAATCTGATTGCCGTTGGAGAAGTGCTAGAGTCGGTGAAGACGAGGTCACCATCGGTAACCCGCAAAATAAGTCTCATCCAAAGCTCGGGGTGGTGGCTCCAACAAGATCCTCCGATAGTCAAGTTAGTTTTTTTAGCCAACAAAAATAGAGTGGTCAGTCAAAAAAGTTGCAGAGTTTCGAAAAGAAGAAGAGAGCCTCCAGAAAACATATCAGGAGGGTTACTTTTATAGCTCAAAGCCTATAAGAAACTGATAGTGACCACCGCAATTGCTTAATAGTGGATCACTTGGGGCCACGTGGGGCTTGTTATGGAGAGTGGTGTCCATTGTCGTGATATGTTGGTCTATTGGAGACCTAACAATTGAAGTTCGGACGGGATTGTTGCGAGCAATGAAGGGATCTTGGACGTTGTTATTCTGGGGAAGTTCGAAGGCTCTCAGGATTGACTGTGCGTTGGCTTTTCTTCACCATGCTGAACGTATATGCCGCGGTCCTTTCAAATGACTAGAAGGAATTGGATCGAAAGAGAAGTCTGGCAAGGGTTTGATCGGCTAAGAGGCCTAGAAGACGTCTAATCAAAAGGAGTCTGGCTGTGAGGGATCTTCCTGGGTCGAGTATTGATTGATGGCTGCAATAAGCGAGCGTGACTAAAACCCTGGCATCTCTGCTGTTCCTTTAAGGTTCGGCCATTCCCAGGGTTGCTCATCCATGAATAATGATAAAGCACTGAAGTTCATTTAGGGGCAGTTTGAAAGAAGTTCGATTGTTGGAGAAGTTCTGCTGAAGGAGGAATCTAGGAGGATTTTAACTAAGATTCTACCTAAAAGGGGGATCCAAGAAAGTTCGTCCGAGTGGGGCCACATAGGTTACCAAAAGGAGATCGGCCGAACGGGATGCGTAGGAGCCAGGGACTTAGCTGGTTCTCTAGGACAAAAGCATTAACTATTCAAGTTTGTCTGAAGAGAAAATTCATAATGCCCCATTGAATCCAAAATCGATCTTCTCAATCAATCAGATTATCTGACTGTAGTGTTGAAGGTCCGCCATCTCAGAATGACTCAGAGTTCAAATACTCCAATGGGTTGAGGTTCAGTTGTTATAGTTGCAACCAGATGGTACTAATCAAGAGTCGGAGTCTTAACCAAACTTTAGTAGGCACAAAATTATCCCCAACACTAGTCTCCCTACTCTCGAGTTTGAAGTTCAAAGGATGGGAGTAAAATGGAGACTGTCGAAGTTTGACGGATTTTTCAATCCTATTGAGTTTTCCACAACAGGATTGGATGGAGTGTTTTGGCCTTCACCGGGCTGGTGTTGAAGCTTCATAAATGCGTGGTGATCCGAAGAGACGTTTTTCGAATGCCCTGCTAGAAGTCTACTTAGAGTATGGTGCTATTAAGGATCTGTCCATTGAAAGTTTTCTACCATGATGAGTGGACACACGTCGATCAGAGATCAGCTGGAGGAAATCTGCAATCATAACCACCTTAGAATTCTAGGGATTATTTAAATCCATCCTCTTCCTTCGAGCCCCTACTTCTTTTGAAATCCTCATCTCCTTCCTATGGTTTTCTTCTCCATCCTGTGCGAGGGTCCAAGCTTCTTCCTTCATTTACCTTGGTTCTAGGAGCACCCTCATTCAATTTTCATTACATTCATCATCTCTTTGTTCTTCCCAACCAATTTAGGTTAGCCCTCCGATACTTTTTTGGATTATTTCTACACTCTTTGCTTTCTCTCTCTTTTATTTTTGTTGAAGTTTGTACACCTTATTTTTGCTAATTTTTGGGAAATTCTCCAATTTTACTTTGATCCAAATGTCTAGCGAGGGATCCTAGTCAACTTGTTCTGGGAGCTCGGCCCCTCTGACCTTGGTGAACCCACCTCCCGAGGAGGTCGAACCCTTGGAGTTGGTCCATCCTTTTATGCCTGCAACCATTCCTTGTAATCTTTAGTCTGACTATCTTTTTCTAGTTAGGATTCAGTTCGAGATTCCTTCTGAATAGAAACTCAAACTTCTCGGGCCCGATGATCAAGTTTGCTCACCTCCTCCCAGCTGAGCCTATTTGTATGTCGAAACCATTCAAACCAGGCTTAGGTTTTTCTTTCCTCCTTTTATAGTTAATCTATTCAAATTTTTCAATATTTCTCTTGCTACTTTGGCACCAAATTTCTTTAGATTCATCATAGGATTTTTCTCTCTTTGCATCATGGTAGGCATCCGACCTACCATTTTCTTATTCTGTAATTTCTTCGCCTTCAAACACCATCCAACCATCAAGGACTGGTGATATGTATCTCTATAGTTCGGTAAGAAGGGACTGCTTAAGGGTGCTCCTTCCTCCATTCATGGATGGAAGGAGAAATTCTTTTTTGTCTCCTATCCCTCCTTAGGATTAGGGCTTCCTCCATGGGGCGAGATAAGAAAATTGGTCCATCGAGCCCTTGGGTTAGAAAGTGAGGATCAAAGTTTGATCGATAAGTTGAAGTACTTTAATACTCCACCGATCCCCAAACTTCTGGACAAGCAAACCTTTTTCAACTTCAGTCTTAGTTCTCTAAATCCAATAGGTAGTTCTTCATTTTCAGTTGGTTGGATGGTATTCTTTCTTTTGACCTAACTTTATTTTCTTTGCAGAAATGACTCTAGAGGAATGGAACTGCCTGGCGATGGGAATCAAGACCCTTAAGAGGAAGGGTGGTCCTTTCAGTGAACCATAGAAGAAGGCTCAGACTGGAGAGTCGAGCCAGGCTGTGCCAACTCGGGCCATGCCGGCCCTTAAGCCCATCATTATCGTGCCAAGCCCAATCCTGTCTGAAGAGGCCACCCCTTCTGCTCTTGTTCAGCAAGAAGAAATTATGGAGAGGAAGAAGAAGAAGGTCGTCGGCAAGAAAGTCGGATGGAAGGCTAAGAGCTCCGAGGGAGAGGATCTTAGCCAAGAGTAGGGTTCCCTGGATGACCTCTCCGAGGAACAGGATCTTAGCCAAGAGCAGGGTTCCCTGGATGATCGAGTGGTCATCTAGATGCTGATGGAGGGGTGCATCCTTCCCCACATTGAAGAGAGGATGTGCCAGAAGGTGACGTTGAGAGGTTCGATGAGTCCTTCACTATCTTCCTGGAGGTAAGTGGCTTCTTTTGATTTTGACTTCATGCCCTTCGAGCTTTAAAGTTGGGATCTTCTAAAATTCTAACTCACCTTTTATTTTGCAGTTGGACACTACCTTTTTGCTCACTCCGAGATGGCAAACCAAAGATGGGCTAGAGCTTCTAGGGCCCTTGAGGAAGCCTACGTAGAAGCCAAGAAGGCCGGGGCTGAAGCCAACGTTCTGAAGGTTGCCTCGAAAACCTACTCAACTGAAGTTGAACACCTTCAAAAAGAGTTGAGAGAGGAGTGCGAAAAGATGGCGAAGCTGAGGGCCGAGCTAGCTCTAGAGGAGGAAAAAAGGAAGGCATAAGAGGAGGTTAGCGCCGCCTTGGAGATGGCTGCGCAAGACTTCAAGTCCTCCAAAGATATGGAGGATATCAAAATAGACTTCATCCAGGAATCTTTCCTTGAAGGATTCCAGATCTGCTTGGGGTGAGTCACCAAGAACTTTTCCGACATCAATCCGAACCTCCTTATAGAGGAGCCAGAGGATAGAGCCGGCTCCTCGCACACCCATGCCAAGGTTGCCCCCATCGCACATGTCGAGGTTGCCCCCACTGCCCATGCCGTTGAAGTTACTTTGGAGGTTCCAGAATCAGTAAGTGCAGTATCTAGGCCTGCTCGAGAGTCAGAGGCGGTCGAGAACATTCTGACCTCTCTAGTGGGTGAGCCACCCGAGGTCTAAATCTTTGACATTAATCTAGTTTTCTTCTTTTTTTTTTTGATGTATCAAAAATATTTGAAGCAATGAAAGCAAATTTTTCTTTTTCTTTACACTCCGCACTGCATGTGATTCAAAACACCTCCAACAACCATGGCCACAACCCCCTTTCTTTGGTTGATGCCGACCCCTTACCTCCAGGAGTTTCATTCAAACCTTTGAAAAAGGGTTTGAAGAAGGAAGTCCACCATTTGAGAAAAAAGTTGAAGAAGTTTGAGGCCGACCTTTAGGCCTCTCGGAAGAATGCTTCGGAGGTGACTAAAGAAGTTACTCACCTCCGAAGCTTACACATGAAGGATTCCACGAGCTTCAGCATCTGGAAAGAAAATTTTGAAAAGGAGCTTGCTAAACTCCAGAAGAACATGAGCGACAAGTCTTGGGCGCTGATAGCGAAGATCGGCTCTCTTGAAGTTGATCTTAAGAAGGCAAAAGAAAAGATCTATCTCTTGGAAGGGAGCTCACAGTGGTCCACCGATGAAGCCCGGTATAATTAGGATTGGTCGAAAAAGTTCTCTCAGCTTCAGAAGTAGCTGCAGGATGCTGAGGACTGGCATAATAGTTACCGAGCGACCTGGGCAGGAAAGATGTCCAGGCTTGAGGGTGAGTTGAAGGTTGCCAGGGATGAGGCGACCTATTTTTAGAAAAATTTTTACAGCATCCAGCAGGCTAGATCGGGCAATGAATCTAAGGAGCACATCTCCCTGAGGAGGATCGTTGGTGAGCTCTCAGAGGCCGTCGGGATGGAGAAAGCTGAAGTCCAACAACTGAAGCTCTAGTTAACCTGCAAGCATCGAGCCATCATGGACGCTGAAGCTGTATCTGAAGTCTTGAGGAAGCAGTGATGAGAGCTCGAGGCCAATTTTGAGTACACCAATAGAATGTACATCAAAGGCCTATACAAGAAGAAAGAGCTTAAGGAGGAAATCATTAGATTGAAGGAAGCTTTGGTGATGACCAGAGCTGATAGCCTATAGTTCGAAGAGTCCGAGCCATCTTAGGACTTCATCTCCTTTCTTTTTTTTTTCTTTTTGTAATCGGTGTCACCGATCTTCATTCCATCTGTAATGTGTTTCCTCTTTCGTATGGTTGGTCTTTGCCAACCTTAATTTTGCTTTTGGTGTGCCCACTTGTGTAATCAATCTTATTTACTTTTATTTGTAATGAACATAACTTCATAACCAAATGGTACCCCTTTTTTTTTTCTTTTTACTATCATCTCTTGTAGACGCGATTCTGGGTGCCTCGTTTTCCTTTACATCATTTCTAATGAGATGCTTGTCATGGATGTTAGGCTAGAGGTCCATTCCATGGATCAAGATGGGGTTTTACCTTTGGCATTTGGCATGGCCATAGCGGGATGTATATGACGGTCGTTAGTAGAGCCTTGGTCTTTTCCTTATTTTAGATTAGCAAGGCCTCAGCCTTCCACCCTTTGCACAATTGTATACATTCATCGGGTCCTTCGGCGGGATCTCTCCCCTCATCTCATCTTGATTTAACGAGGCCTTCAACATTGCTTATGTTAGGATGAGATTCTTCACCTATTCCTAATGGGTCGTAGGGGCACATTAGGGCCATTAGTAGGGCTTCTCCTCTCATCTCGTCTTAGTTCAATGAGGCCTTCAACTTTGCTCAAATTAGGACGAGGTTCTCCTATTTCCAATGGGCTGTAGGGGCATATTAGGGCCATTGGTAGGGCCTCTTCCCTCATCTCTTCTTAGTTTAATGAGGCCTTCGATTTTTTTCACGTTAGGATGAGGTTCTTCTCCTATTTCCAATGGACTATAGGGCCATATTAGGGCCATTGGTAGGACCTCTCTCCTCATCTCGTCTTAGTTCAATGAGGCCTTCAATTTTACTCACATTAGGATGAGGTCTCCTCCTGTTCCTAATGGCTGTAGAAGCACATTAAGGCCATTGGTAGGATCTCTCCTCTCAGCTCATCTTAGTTCAACGAGGCCTTCGATTTTGCTCACATTAGGAAGAGGTTCTTCTTCTATTTCCAATGGACTATAGGGGCACACTAAGGCTATTGGTAAGGCCTCTCCCCTCATCTCATCTTAGTTCAATAAGGCCTTCGACTTTGCTCATGTTAGGACAAGATTCTCCTCCTATTTTCAATGGACTGTAGGGGCACATTTGGACCGTTGGTAGGGTCTCTCCGCTTATCTCATCTTAGTTCAATGAGGCCTTCGACTTTGCTTATGTTAGGATGAGGTTCTCCTCCTATTCCTAATGGACTATTTTAGATTGCTTCATAAAGTTATTTGTCATCATAATTTTTGTGCTAAGAGATAATGATGTTAAAATAGAAAAGTTTTATTGAAGAAAAGTCACTGGTAATACATTCTTAGATTCTCTGAATTTCAAAACTATGGGAGTGTTGATCCTTTGAGCTCCTTCAAGTGAAAAGTTCTGGGCTGGATGACTTTCTCTACTTTATACGAACCATTTCAATTTGGAGTGAGCTTTCTTTGATTCTGAGGTTGTGAAATAGCTGCTCGTCGAAGCACTAAATCCTCCATCTAGAATGTTTTCCTTTTTACTCTAGAGTTATAGTATCTAGCTACTCTTTATCTATATATTGCCATCCGAACTTGGGCTTCTTCTCTTTTTTTCTCCAATAGATCGAGATTGTCTCTAAGGTCTTGCAAGTTACGCTGCTCATTGAAGGCCACGACCCATGCCGATGGAAGTTTAAGCTTGATTGGGATGACTATCTCTATTCCGAAGGCCAAGACGAACAGTATTTTTCTAGTTGATAGCCTTTGAGTAGTTCGGTATGCCCAGAGGATATGGTAGAGTTCGTCTGTCCAAGTCCTCCTTGCTCTTTCTAATCTTGCCTTGATGCCTTGAAGTAAAATTTTGTTCATCACCTCTTTTTCACCATTTACCAATAGATAGGCCACTGATGTGAAGTGATGGAAGATATTCAGATCTTCACAGAGCTCAGCGAACCTCATCCTAGCAAACTATTGCTCATTATCTATTATGAGAGTTCAGGATAGACCAAACTGACAGACTATTGACTTTTAGATGAAGTCTTGTATCTTGACCTCAGTAATTTTTGCTAATGGTTCGACCTCGACCCATTTGGTAAAGTAGTCGATCACAACCAGGAGGAACTTCCATTGTCCGAAGGTCATTGAAAAGGGACCAAGTATATCCATTCCCCATTGCACAAATGGTCAAGGTGTGCTTAGTGGAGTAAGCTCGAAGGTCGGCTGTCTTTGTATATTTGCATTTCTCTGAGAGCGATCATATTTCTTGACATACTCCATGGAGTCGTGGTACAAGGTTGGCCAATAGTACCCCTACTGAAGTAGTCTTTGTGACAAGGATCTAGCTCCTACATGACTTTCACAAATCCCCTCATGCACTTTCCATTATGCAAAGTCGGCCTCTGAAGATCGAAGACATCTCAAGAGTGGTAGAGAATACGATCTTTTATACAGCTTGCCTTCATATACAACATACCGGAAAGCTTGATTTCTGAGTTTTTGAGCTTCTTTGGGATCATGAGGAAGAACTCGATACTTGAGGTAGGCAACTAGTGGATTGATCTAGCTCGACTCATGCTCAACTTGCATAATGAGCCACAACTCCTCTAAGCTTGGGCACTTTAGAATTTCCAAAAATACTTTTTTAGGCAGTTTGGCTGGAGCTAAAGTAGCCAATTTAGAAAGAAGATCGGCTCTCATATTTTCTACCCTCAAAATTTGTTGAATGCTAAAATTATTGAAGGCCAAGGTCAAGTTTTTTACTTTCTCAAGATATTTCATCATGCTTTCCTCCTTGGCTTCATAGCTACCGCTAACTTGTCAGATCACCAACTGAGAATCACTAAAAATTTGGAGTCGGTCTGCCTATAACTCTTTCACTATCTTCAATCCAGCGATCAGATCTTCATATTCGATCCCAATATTAGTTGCAGAGAATTTGAAGTGTAGCAAATATTCGGTGATGACTCCCATATGGTTAACCAGGACCAACCCCGCATCTGCTCCAGCAGCATTGGATGAACCATCCTCATATAGGGCCCAAAAATCTTTAGAAAGATCGGCATTCTCTTAAGGGGGGCTCGGTTGCAACCACAGAATGCCAGTTTTGTTTTGTTCAAGCTCGGCTTCCTCTAAAATGATGCATTCCACTACAAAATCTACTAATATTTGAGCTTTGATCAATGGCCGAGGTTGGTAGTTGATGTCAAATTCTATAAGCTTGATTGTCCATTTTGCGATTCTTCCGGAGGTATCTGTTTGATGAAGGACTGCTTTAATTAGTTGATCCATGAGGACAGTTATGGTGTGCCCCTGAAAGTAAGGTTGGAGTCTCCTAGCAGTAATTAGAAGAGAGTGAGTCAATTTTTCTAACTTAGAGTACCTGATCTCTGCATCCCTTAGGATTCGGCTTATGTAGTAGACCAGCCACTACACTTTCATTTCCTCCTTGACCAGGACTACTGCCAGGGTTGCTAGGAAGACTGCTAGGTACAAGAATAATTTCTCTCTGGGCTCAGGCTTTGCCAATAGTGGGGGTAGGCCGAGGTAGTTTTTAAGCTTTTCGAATGTCTGTTGGCATTCTATCATCCAGCAAAAGCTCTTTGGCTGCTTGAGAACTTGAAAGAAGGGCATGCATCATTCGATCAATCTCGAGATGAAGAGATTTAGGTATGCTATTTTTCTAGTCAGGTGCTGAACTTCTTTAATCATTTTTGGAGTGGTTATCTTCTGAATAGCTTGGATTTTCTTTGGATTTGCCTCAATCTCATGCCTCGACACCATAAATCTCAAGAACTTTTCTAAGGTCACACCGAAAGCACACTTGATTAGATTCAGCTTCATCTTGTACTTTTTAAGTGTACTAAAGGTCTCTTCGAGGTTGGTGATGTGGTTTATTGAAGCTCAGCTCTTGACAAGCATGTCATCCACATACACCTTCATGTTTTGGCCGATCTGCTCCTTGAAGATTTTGTTGATCAGATGCTGCTACGTTGCCCCTGCATTCTTGAGTTTGAAAGGCATAACCTTATAATAGTAAAGACCATGGTCAGTAACAAAAATGATTTTCTATTCATCCTCTGGCACCATCCAAATTTGGTTATAGCCGAAAAAGACATCCATGAAGGTGAGGAGCTCGTGGCTCGAGGTTACATACATCAGTTGATCAATCCTGGGTAGGGGGTAGTTATCTTTTGGGTATGCTTTATTCAGCTTTTTGAAGTCTATACACATCCTCCACTTGCCATTCATCTTTTTGATGAGCATCACTTTTGAGACCCAGCTTGGGTAGTTAACTTTTCGGATGAATCCAACCTCAAGGAGCTTGTCAACTTCCTTGGCAATTGCTTTCTACCTCTCCAGAGCATGGCTGCACATCTTCTCCTTTACTGGCTGACACTTAGGATCAATAGTCAATCGATGTTCCATTACCTCGGCATCAATTTCTGACATATCTGTTGGGACCCAGGTGACGACGTCCGCATTCTTCTGAAGGAAGGCAATGAGTTGCTCTCGAACCTCATCCCCCAAGTTGGAGCCGATCTGCATAGTGTACTCCGCATTTCCATCATTCAATGAGATGAAAATGAGATCTTCAATAGGCTCACCCCTCTCCTCCATAAGTTCATCGCATGCATCCAACCCATCAACAAGGCAAAGGTCAGGCTAGATGTCTTTTTGTAAGGTGATGGAGTAACAGTGCATTGCTAAGGCCTGGTCCCCTCTAATTTTTCTAATTCTGTAGCTCATCTGGAACTTCACCTTTAAGTAATAAGTTGATACAATAGCTCGAAGTGCGTTCAAATCAGATCGACTAAGAATAGCATTGTAGGCAGATGGAGCTTTTATAACTAGAAAATCAACCTATGCTTTAGCCAGCTTCGGGCATTGCCCTGCAACCACAGTCAGAGTTATTTTGTCCTCAACTGGTATGGCATTGCTAGTGAAGCCTACCAATGAAAAGATCATAGGTCCTAAGTAATTATCAGATAATGATATTTTTAAGGAAGCATCATAAAATAAAATATCAGTAGAGCTTTCATTATCTAATAAAATGTAGCACACATCATAGTCAGCAATATTTAAAGAGATTACAACCGCATCATTATGCAGGAATTGAAATCCTTGGGCATCCTCATTGGTGAAAGCGATGGGCTCCTCAGTTCTCCGCCTCTTCTCAGGCTTTGTTGATCCACTAGTCTTCCCTCGTCGAAGTCCATCAGAGATGGTGTTAATGATGCCGAGGGGTGGCCGATCTGCCTGCTGCTCCTCCTCCCTAGATGGTTTAGGTTGGGGCAGTGCGCTTGGCGATCTTCCCACCCCTTAGGCCGACATCATAGGAATTAGCCTAGCCTGTCTTGCTTGATGAAATCCTTGATTTCATCCTGAAGCTGAATACATTCTTCTGTATCATGGCCATGGTCACGATGATAGAGGCAATACTTGTTGGGATTGAGCTTGCCGGGGTGAGAGCGCATTCTCTTCTGTCTAGATAGTTGCTCCTTAATCTCCATCAGTACTTATATTTTCAAAGCATTGAGGGGGCATAGTTATGAAACCTTTAGAGGGGGGAGCCCTGCCATGCCCTTCTATCAAGGCTTCCCTGCTTCTAAGCCCGGAGAGGGGTTCGGCTAGCTTGCACTAAGGGAGAGTTAAGGAGCGCGGTCAAACCTCATTCGACTTCTCTTTAGATGTGGGCCTATTTGGCTTGTCCATTCACCATTTTTCTATGGCTTCATTATCCTTGGCCTTGAAGGCCTCTTCTACTCGGGTATAGCCTTCAGCCCGAGCTAAAATATCAGCAAAATTCCTGAGGTACTTCTTCTCCAAGGAGAACAGCAGATTATTCTTCTATGGGCCACTCTTCAGTGCGGCCATGGTGATGGATTGGTCCAGATTATGGACCTCCAGTGCAGCAGCATTGAAGCAATTGACGTAAGCTCGGATGGATTCTCCCTCTCGCTACTGGATGTTAATGAGGAATTCCAAACCTTGCCTAGGACATCAGCTATTAACAAAATGAGTTGCAAACTGATGGCTCATCTGATCAAAAGAAAAGATGGTGTCCGACTTAAGGGTTGAATACTAATTTCTTACTGCTTCCTTCAAGGTGGATGGGAAGGCTCGACAGAGAATGGCGTCTACTGCACCATGGAGCAGCATCATCTTCGAAAGGCCTCCAGGTGGTCGATCGGATCGATAGTCCCATCATAGCTCTCGAATTGAGGGAGCTTGAAGATTGATGAAATAGGTTCCTGCATGATGCGATGAGAGAAAGAAGGGTCAGTACATATATCATTACAATGGAGGAGAGCATGATAGAGTTCCTCAATCCGCTGGTTCATCTCTTGCAGTTTCTGATCCAGGAGATCTTCTCGATCATGGATCCCTAAGGTCTTCTGACTGAACAGGGGCAAAATCCTCCGAGGGGTAGAGTCATGATCAGAGCAGGGGCTCTCGGCCCTCTGCTTCTCCTTTTTGGAGGTCACTAGCAGGCTAGCTTAAGTCGGCCATCCCTAGACCAGATCATAGGACTTCAGAGAGGCCTTCTTTGGCTGAATTGGTGTCAGAGGCTGCTGCTATCGCATGGCCTTTACAGCTTCCATGAGGCTACGAACCTGCTAGACTAGCGGGTTGAGCTACTCCATGTCCACCATTACTATAGGCAGAGAATGAGTTATCAGGGATGGAATAGGAGCAGACAAATCTGGATGGGATCTGGTCATGGAGGCTATTGATCGTCGGGTTGGAGCTTTTCTGAAAGGCATTTTTTTCAAAAAGCAGGACTCTAGAGGAGAAGAAGTAGAGATCTCTGCTAAGCACTCCTTTAAGAATAAGGGATCCTCAAAAGGTAGAGGATTCTTTCTCTAGCATCAATCCTATTGGTGCAAAATCTGATTGCCATCAGAGAAGTGCTAGAGTCGGAGAAGATGAGGTCACCACTGGTGACCTGCAAAACAAGTCTCATCCAGGGCCTGGGGTGTTGGCTCCGGCAAGACCCTTCGATGGTCAAGTTAGCTTTTTCGGCCAATAAAAATGGAGTGCTTGATCAAGAAAGTTATAGAGTTTCGAAAAGAAGAAGGGAGCCTTTAGAAAATATATCTGGAGGGTTCCTTTTATAGCCCAGAGCCTGTAACAAACTGATAGTGACCGCTGATAGAAAATATGCAGGGTTTCATGCATAGATTTCAAAACCTTTTCAAAATATAGAGTAGTGGAAGACATAGATTAAACTATTTAATCTACAATATGCATGTAATCAAATTATAAAATCCTACATCAAGGATCTATAACATGTTATGATGTAAATATAAATCTAAAATTAAATTAATCAAAAGTATTATTGATCATATCAATACCTAGATCTAGAATAATTCTAGATCTAATCCTAGATCACATCTAGGTCACCAAGATATTAGATCTCTTACCTTTGCACAGGTTAAGAACTCCATGGTTGAATCTGTTATTGCCTTTGGAGCCGCACATGCGTCCAACCTCTATAGGCGATCCACACAAACCTGCAACATAGATCGGAGGTTCGTCGAACGAAGATCCGCTCAAAGTACTAGCATCTTATGGATCCCTCCTAATGGTTAATCAAATACATATTCTTCGAATCTCTTCAATAATCTAAGAGATGAAGAACATGAGGAGGAATGAGGAAGAAATCCAATCCTTGGATCTCCCATAAATCAGAAAATAAAAAGACATATGGAAAAAACCCTAGGAGAAGACAAATCTTCCCCTTCAAGACATCAACAATTGATGTCCTGAAAATACCTCTATGCTAGGATCAGAGGAGACCATCTCCTCTAAATTTTTTTCTAATTTTTAGATATCACACCCTCATATTTTTCTCATAAAAATTTTATAAATAAAATTGAGAAGAAGGGCTCTCAAGGAAACCCTAAGAGAAGACCTTCTTCTCTTCTTCTTTTCGCATCAGGATTTGATCAGATCATGTTCAAAAATGATCACCTTGCCCCGACACCTTGGAGCACAAATCTCATGCCCTCTTCCTCTCTCTCTATTATATCTTTATGATATAAAAATTATATAAAATAATGAAGAAGAAGATACTCAAAAGAAAACAAAGAGAAGATAATCTTCTCTTACCTTTGTGCCTTCATGACATCAACGATTGATGTCCAGATGAAGACTTTTTCTCTAAGGATCTTGGCCCCATATTTCCTCAAGCCCTTCCTTTCTCTCTTTCATATTTTTATCATATAAAAATTAGAAATAAAAAATAGGAAGAGAGAAACATAAAAGAAAATTATAAGAGAAAACAATCTTCTATTACCTTATCTCTTCAAGACATCAACCTTTGATATCTTAATTGAGGGCTCTTCTCCAAGAATCGTGGAACCACAAATCCTCCACACCTTTTCCTTCTTCTCCTCTAATTTTTCATGATTTTTTTAGGATTTTTCATGTCCTTAAACCTTCTCATAAGAGGCATCCACCTTTTATTGCAAGACTATGTCAAAACCTAGTTGGACGCCCCTCCCACTTATTTTTTCATGTAACCACTGATTGTTATGCACAAAACCAAGAGAAAAAGGGCTGAATAAGATAGAGGAGTGTGGGTAGAGTTGGTGCACAAGGGAGGGAGGAGTTTGGGTCAAAGAGGGCTCTTCCAAGAAGGAAACTAATCCTAACAACTTCCATCTTTTGACCAAGTCAAATTTATTCCAAATAATCTGATATGGGGCAATGGAAAGCTTTTATTAGGCATGAAAAAACATAAAACAAAAATTTGGAATTAAAATATGGCATGGGCTTTCTTAGGCGCAAGTGAAAGAGAGAGAGTCCCAGTCCAATTGGGACTCCTCTTATTTGACTTGGTCAAAATTATTTTAAATCTAATTTAAATTTTATTTAAATTAGATTAAATATAATCCAATTAAGGATGATACTAGTCCAACTAGGAGCCTAATTAAATAAGATTAAATCAAGATTTAAATCTAATTTAAATCCTAAGTCAATCAGGTGCATCTAAGTCCTAGTCAAATAAGAAATTATTCTTTTCTTGCAATTTGCTTATCCAATAAATTAATTAGACTAAATCTAATTAAATATAAACTAATTCTAATTGAATCTAATTCAATTAGACTTGATCTTAGCCTGATTGCTTAATCAAATTGAGCTAATTAGCAATCCAATTGCTAATCGATCCTCCTGCAATATTTGCATTAAGTCAAACATCAATCGCATTGAATGTTTGACGTCGAAACAATTCTCAATCATCGATTAACCATACGATCAAGTTACAAGCACCAATCTGTGTGACCCCATAGGTTCGAACCTAAGTCGGTAGTATATGAACCAATTTTTGTACCAATCGAAGTTACCATCTAGCAAGAGTTTCCGACGTCCGAATAGGTCGAATGTATGCAAAGCAACATTCTTAGAACCCTGGCCCATGGTTATCGTATAATTCATCCCTATAACCGATAATGCTCAAGATGACTTCGAGTATGCTGTCAAACATTCATACAAGTTATTTCTATTATGTCTCAAAATTTTGCAAATCTTGTGACACCTCACGAGGATTACCCAGGCCTAGGTTTTGCTAAATTAAAACATAGCAAGACATTCTATTTCTGAAGTTAATCAGGAGTGGTCAATTACATCTTGACTCACACACCAACTCTATATGTACTTGATTGTATCCAAAAATCTTCCATCACCTATATTAAAAATACAGACAGTCCAGCACCAAAGTATAATGAGTAGCTAGTAAGTCACCGTGGCGATCTCAGATCGAAGGGACACATATATCCATTGGCCTTAGCTACCTATTCTTGAAAGTAGAGTGCTACATTGATCACATTCAGTGTAGATGTACTCCTACATCTCATCTGGATGCCATACCAGTGTCTCCATACTACTTGATTATGAGGACAACCAACGCATATGGCATACAGCGACCTACACTCGGTAAGTTATCATCCTTGTTAATAACTTATCATTTGATCATGAACAATTTAAGAATCATCTGATAAATCCTCCTTTATTGATTGATTATGGTTCTAAGAACTTCATCATAATTTAGGAGTTCATTTAAGAAAGATAGAACTTTTATGATGAAACAGCCAAATTACTATTATTATTAGATAATTCAAATACTAATTCCAATCATCTACTACTTAGATGATTGGCTTTAGGACACATTTTCCAACAACCACCACAATAACTTGGTAGTGGGCTGTTCGAGGCCACGTGGAGCTTGTTATGGAGAGTGATGTCCGTTGTCATGATGTGCTGTTCTGTTGGAGACCAAACAACTGGAGTTCAGATGGAGTAGTTGCAGATGATGAAGGGCTCTTGAAAGTTGTTGTTCCGAAGGAGTTCAGAGGCTCTCAGGATTAACCATGCTTGGCTTCTCTTCGCCATGCTGAAGGTATACACCACGATCCTTTTAGATAGCTAGAAGGAATTAGGTCGGAAGAGAAGTCGGGCAGGGGTTCGATCGGCTAAGAGGCCTAGAAGATGTCTAATCGAAAGGAGTCTGGCTGTGAGGGATCTACCTGGGCTAAGTATTAACTGATGGCCATAATAAGCGAGCATGACTGAAACCCTGGCATCTCTGTTGTTCCTTTGAGGTTCGGCCATTCCCAAGGTTGCTTATCAATGAATAACGATAAAGTGCTAAAGCTCGCCTGGGGGCAATTCGGAAGAAGTTTGACTACTGGAGAAGTTTCGTTGAATAAGAAATCCAGGAGTTCGACTATGATTTTGCCTAAAAGGGGGATTCAAGGAAGTTCGTCCGAGTGGGGCCACACAGGTTATCAAAAGGAGATTGATCAAATGGGATGCACAAGAGCCGAAGACTTAGCCAATTTTCTAGGGCAAAAGCATTAACTATTCAAGTTCATCTGGAGAGAGAATCCATAATGCCCCGTTGAATCCAAAATCGATCTTCCCAGCCAATCGAATTATCTGACTATAGTGTTGAAGATCGAACATCTCAAAATGATTCAGAGTTCGAATACTCCTATGGATTGAGGTTCAGTTATTATAGTTGCAACCAGATGGTACTGATCAAGAGTCAGAGTCTTAACCAAACTTCAACATGCATGGATTTATCCCCAACGAGGGGTAAACCATACAGTAGGACAACCTTATAAATCAGCTCGTGTGATCTATAATTTAATTTCATATTTAAATAATAGATTATAATTTAGATATAATCTAAATAAATAAACTAAACATGCATAAAAATCATATCATAGGAAATCTTGCTTTGATACCAATTGAAGGAAAAGATCTAGGATTTCATGAACATATTTTGAAACTTTTTTCAAAATCAGTCAGTCGAAGTAATAAACTAATCATATTAACTTATCAAAATGCATGAATTAATTCTAAATCTTGGATCTTATCTCATGATCTATGCATGCTATTGAATCTAAAATTAAAAATCATGCAAAGATAATATTGATCACATCAACATCAAAGCTATACTAGATCTAATCTAGAAAGAAAAAGGAGATCAAATCTCTCTTTCCTTTCCAAGCTAGATTCTTCAATTTGCTGATCCAAGGCTAAGGTTGTTGCTCTGAGTCACACATATATCTGGCCTCTATAGCGTGTCCATACAAAGCCTCGATCATCAATCTGAAGTCTAGCGATAGGAAATCAACACAGCATGCTAGCACTGTGCTGATTCTTCTTTGATGGCTGATCAAAAGCCTCCTTCTCCGAACCTTGGATCATCCAATAATAAGAAGAAGAAGTAGAGGATTTGGAAAGGGAATCACTCTTCCAAAACCTCACAAAAGGAGGAAGAAGAGAATCAAGAAAAATCTTGGAGAAAAACCCTTTCTTCTCCTTTCTTTTTCTCTCACCAGGATACAAGAGTTTGTGTCTTAATGAAGCACCATGCCCAGATCCTCTATGCACCCAAGATTTCCATGACCTAAATATCTCTCTAAGATCTAAAATCTATAGTAAACTCATGCCCTAACTCTTTTTAGATAGAGAGTTATGATAGAGTCCTTGTCTAGGTCAAATACCTAGAAAAGTAGGTCCAAATTGAGCAAGAATTAGGGCATCCAACTCTTAGGCATCTACTCATTATTCTTTTTCGTAGACTCTAAAGAATATGTGTAAAAAATTCTTCTATTTTTTGTAAAAGAATTAGAGAGATTAGGTGATTTGGTGCCTCAAAGAGATAAGGAAAGATGATGTATCAAACTCTATCCAATAGAGATCTATGTCAAAATAAATTATTTATTTTGATCTATTCCATAACTAATTTCCTTATAAAATAGTGGGAGACATAAAAAAGGCATGGATACTATCCAGAAATAATATTTTTCATGAAAAGTCCAAGAAAATTGGCATGAAGGGCATGGAGAGCAAGGTGGCATAAGATGGAGAAATCCTAGTCACACTAGGACTTCAAGTTTTGACTTGGTTCAATTTATTATTTGAACCTGATTAAATCAAAACTAATGCAACCTAATTAGAGATGATCTTAGGCCAACTAAAAATCTAATTAAATAATATTAAATTAAATTTAAATCTTATTTAATTTCTAATCGAATAAAAAATTAGGTACATACAAGTCCTAATTGAACAGGGACTTGTTCTTTCTTATAATTGGTTTATCCAATAAACCAATGGGACTTGATCCAATCAAGTCCAAACTAAATCTACTTAAATTATATTCAACTAGACTTAATCTTAGTCTTCTTGCTTAATCAAATAAGCTAATTAGCAATTTAATTGCTAATCGATTCTCCTACAACACTTGCACTAGGTCAAATATCAATCGTATTAATTATTTGACCTTAGAATTATTCTACATCACTGACAATCAGATTGATATCTCTTATATGTGTGACCCCATAGGTTCAAATCTATGTCGATAGCATGAAATAAACTCTATACCAATCAAATTGACCATCTACCAATGATACCTGATGGTCGGATAGGTCGAATGTGTAAAGCAACACTCTTAGAATCCATGTGGATATAGTTTTTGTATAATTTATCCCTTTGATCTAAATACTTATAGGATAATTTAGAGTTTAATTTTTAATCTTGATTTTGTCATCCACATTATATTTTAAAATATCAAATCCATTTTATGGATTACCATGGCTAATGTTTTGCTAAATTGAAATATGGTGATACATTTTCTCCAACTCTTGGAGTGGTCAATCCCATCTTGATCACTCATTAACTTCACAAGTACTTGACTATATTGAAAAATCTTTCATCATTAAATTAAAAATTTAGGTAGTCTATCACTAAAGCACAGTGAGTTGCTTGTAAGCCACCGTGGTGATCTTAGGTCTAAGGGTCACTTATACCCATATCCCATTAGAGTAATTTTCGATAGTGGAATGCTCTAGAGTTGGTCACATTCAGTGATGATGTATCCTTACATCTCACCTGTATGCCATACTAGTATCTCCACACTCTTTGGTTAAGAGAATAACCAACCTATATGGCATACAATAATCTATACTCGATAAACGTTATCGTCCTAATTAACAATATATCATTTAATTATGAATAGTTTAAGGACTAATCGATAAATTCTCTTTTTATCAAAACTTAATAATCCTAAGAACTTCATCATAACAAAGAAGTTCATTAGAAGATGTAGACTTTATGATGAAAATGCTAAAATATTTATTTTATTTAGTAATAAATTATTTATAAATATAAAATAGCACAACCGTCAATAGGCTGATGATTAGCTTTGGGATATAATTTCTAATATTTTGCTCATCAACAAGATAGAAATAATATCCTTTGGTCTCTTTTGGGTATCCTATAAAATTACACTTATTAGACCTAGGTCAAAGCTTATGCATTACTAAACATTTAACATACGCTGGACACCCCCAAATCCTAAGATGCGAGAGCACTAGCTTCGCCCTATCCATATCTCATATGGTGTTTTAGCTACAAACTTACTCAGAATTTTATTTAGAATGTAACAAGCTAACTCGAGTGCATATCCCCACAAGGAGATCGATAGATTGGCAAACACTATCATGGATCGAACCATGTCTAATAGGATCTGATTCCTCCTTTTAGACACACTATCATGCTATGGTGTTCCAGGAGGAGTCCATTGCGAGAGAATCCTATTCTTCCCTAGATATGTCAGAAAGTGACTAAAAAGATATTCACCCCCTCGATCAGACTGAAGAGTTTTAATACTCCTCCTAATTTATTTTCAACCTCATTATCAAATAGTTTGAATATTTCAAATGACTCCAACTTATGTTTTATTAAATAGACATATCCATACCTAGATAGATCATTAGTGAATGTTATGAAGTAGAAATATCCATCTGTAGCACTTGAGCTCATGGGTCTACATACATTAGAATGTACTAGACCTAGGAGTTTACTGGCTCACTCACATTTTCTAGTAAAAGGTGACTTAATCATCTTACCAAGAAGATAGGACTCATAGGTCAGAAGTGATTCACAATTACTGACTTCATGAGCCATCTTATTTATTCTATTCTTGTTAGTGTGACCAAGCTTATAGTTTCAAAGGTAGACTTCAGACACATTATTTATTCTAAAGCATTTATCGGAGGATTGAACCATATTAACATGCTATGATATAAAATAAATATCATTATTTAATTATCCAACACAAATTGTAACACCATTTAGAATGATATTATAATTTTTTTTATTAAACATTCATTACTATTTTTGGCCAAAAGATCTACATAAATAACATTCAACAAAATGCTTGGACAATAATGACATTCATTCAGAACAATAGTTTGAGAATTGATTACAAGGTTCATGATTCCTAAAGCTAGAACTAGAATTTGTCTTCTATCTCCAATGTTTAGGAACCTCTCGGCTTCTTCAAATATCCTACTAACCTATAAATCTAGCATCAAATTATAAATCTGATAAGGGCTTTTGATATATAATACCCAGATAGTAGTATTATATATTGAGAAGTTGCAAGGTATTATTATATAATTACCTTGCCCAGCAACTACTTACTTCTTCCACAATCTATTCAGATCCAAGGAGGCAATGTACTGAGGATATTTCATCTTTTAGTGTCCCATCTTCTACCAACAGAAGCACTCCATTTAGCTCTGGTTGAGCTTGGGCTATTTGGTCTGATCCTATGCAAACATTCCTGCATGTGGCTACACCTTCTTATTCTTCTTCTTCTTATTCTTCTTTCCTTTTTTAAAGAGTCGAAGACTAGAAGAAGACCCTCCCACAATATTCACCGACTGCTTATGGAGCTGGTGATCCTTCTCAAAGTTCTGCAGTAACCCCAATAAACTATGATAGTTCACTGTAGGCTTTATCATTGGAAAATGAGTAAGAAAGGGGAAGAAGGACTTGGGCAGTGAGTTTAGTATCACATCCTTCCCAAGCTACTCGTGCAACAAAAAGCCTGGTTTACTCAGGCACTCAATCATCTTGATTATGTACAATACATGATCGGTGACTAACACCCCATCCCTTATCCGAGCATTGAAAATGGCACAACTAGTCTTATGCTTCTCAACATCGTCAGGCATGCCAAAGGAGTTGTTCAATATTTGAAGCATCTGTTATGGCTGGGCATTTTCAAACCTATGGCTGAACTCATCATTCATTGCTGCTAGCATGATGCATCGAGCGGTGGTGCGGTCCTTGAGCCACTTCTAATAAGTGTCTCGGACCACCCCTCTAGCATTCGAAACTAGCTCCTTAGGTGCTGGATCTATGAAAATATACAGGATCAGCTCATGCCCCAGGACAATCATCAACTTTCAATACTAGCTATCAAAGTTAGGTTCCATCAGTTTGTCATTATCCAACAACAATTGGAGTGATAGGATGCTAGGATTCATGCAGGATTTCTAGCTTTACTTTCAACATTTTTTCAAAAATCAAACATAGTAAAATTAAAAATTAATCTAATTAATTTTTTTAGAGCTATAGATCTGATCAAAAAATCCTACAGATTGAAGATCTAATGTAACATATATGCAATGAATCTAAAAATAAAAAGCAACCACTAGAAAAACTATTTTACTACTTTACATGTTCAGAACATGTTACCTTTGTATGGGCAGTCGATCACCAAAATTTGAACACTATGAGGAAGATATGTTCATCACGATGTAGCCACATAGTATGTTTGACCTCCATGGATGGTCCATATGAGAATCTAATCTCGATCGACTCCTTACAATTGCTAGCTCGATGTAGAACGATCTTGATGGTTGGATCTGATCGAACACTTTTGATCTCCCTCCATCGATTCTTTGGACACTCCAGATTAGTAGCAGAGGTAGAGGAGTGGTTGAGGAGGATCTCCAAAAAATTTCATGAAGATCTAATGCTTAGATCTCATGAAACTCCTCGAATCCTAGGTTGAAACCCTAGGACAGCTTTTACGAAAAACCTTGCGCCCTCTCTTTCTCTTGGTTTTTCTTCTCTCTATTTAATTTTCTTAGTTTTCTAACATAGGGGAGAGGCTCACACATGTAGATGGGAGGATTTCTTAGATTATCACATGTCCCAAAAATTCTAGGATTTAATAGAGGTGCAAAAACAAAGTGGCATGAGGGATTAGATAAGGTGGTTGCTTACTTGAAATAAAACTCCAATTGAATACAAATTGCAACCTGAAAGAACCAGATCTAGGATTTTAGGATAAGATCTTAAAACTTTTTCAAGATCAGATAGCAAAAGACTAAAATAAATCAAAATTTATTCATAAAAGGTAGAGAACTCCTAGATCTGAGATCCTGTTATATAATTATGTCATAAGATTAAATCAAAAATTAAAAACATAAAGAAGAAGAACATGTTGATCATATCAACATGCATCTATACTACATCTAATGCAGGTATGTAACAACAAATTAGATCTATATTATCTATACAAGTTATACATTCTAACTTGTTGATTTAGGCTTGAGGATTATGCTCTGAGCCGTACATATGTCCTACCTCAAAGAGAAGTCCACACGAGCCCATGATCCCCAATCAGAAGTCTTAGGTAGGAAATCAGTACAGTATGCTAGTACTATGTTGATCCTTCGATAGTCAATCCGATACTTTCTTCTTCTAAATTTGGACTGTTTCAAAGATCAGAAAGAGGAGGAGATATTTTAGATCTGAGACACTCTCAAAAAAATCTCAAAAAGAGGAGGAGAAGAGAAGGACAAAGCTACCTAGAAGAAGACCCTCTTCTTCTTTCCTATTCTCTCACCTAGACATCTAGATTAGTGTCTATGAAAACCCCATGCCCAAGAGGTCTCTTACCCAGGTATTCACATGCCCAAAAGCCCTCTCCATGATCTAGAATCTCTCCAAAAATCAGCCCAAAATTCATCATATATAATGAGATATAGAGGAGTCCTTGTTGGGTAAAATTTTTAGACTTGGAAAGAACAAATATGGCAACTAGTTGGGGCACTCAACACTTGGATGCCCCATCCTTTTGTTTTAGGTATGGACCACCTTCATTTGTTTTACAAAAACTCTCCTCTTTCCACCAAAAATTTTAGAGAAAATCTAGAAGTGTGGGCATTATAGGAAAGGAGAAATTTTGGTTTCTTAAAACTCTATCTTATAGAATTTGAAACCAAAACAACTTACCTCCTTTGACTTGGTCCACACCTAACTACCAAATAGGAGAAGGAGAGAGAGGATGGGCATGCATAAGAAGGCTAGAAGAGGAGATTTGTCACACAAATAAAGAGAGAAAGCGCATGGGGGCGTGGGATCTAGGTGGCGCATGCAAGGTGGATCCTAGTCTTACTAGGATTCCATATTTGACTTAGTCAAATATGGTTTCTCAAACTAAATCAAACCAGAAATAATTCAACCCAATTAAATTAGATCCTAATCAAATTAAAAACTTAATTAAATTAGATTATATTAGATTTAATTTTGATTTAATTTTTTAATTAAATTAGAAAATTGGATTGATCCAAGTCCTAGTTGAACTAGGACTAGTTCTTCCTTGCACTTCGCTTATCTAATAAATCAATTGGACTTGATCCAATCAAGTCCAAACCAAATATATTTAAATTATATCTAATTAAACTTAATCTTAATCCTCTAACTTAATCAAACTAAGTTAATTAATAATCAAATTATTAATCGATCCTCCAGCAATATTTGCACTAGGTTAAACATCAATCGTATTGATTATTTAACCTTAGAATGATTCTCAATCATTGATCAACCATTCGATCAGATCATGAACTCTAATGTATGTGACCCCATAGGTCTAAACCAAAGTTGATATCATAGAAATAAATTTTTATACCAATTGAAGTAACCATCTAGCAATGGTACCTGACGGTTGGATAGGTCAAATGTGTAGAACAACATCTTTAGAACCCATGTGGATATAGTTTTCATATAATTCATCCCCTTGACCAAAATGCTCATGGGACTCCTCAGAGTTATATTGTCAACTCTGATTAGGCTATCCATATTACATTTCAAAATACTAAATCCATCTCATGGATTATCCTGGCCAAGGTTTTTCTATATTGAAATACAGTGATACATTCTTCTCCAACACTTAGAATGGTCAATTTCATCTTGATCATATACGAACTTAGTAAGTACTTGACTATACCCAGAAGCCTTCCATTACTGAATTAAAAATTCTATTAGTCCAATACCAAAGCACAATAAGATGCTTGCAAGCCACTGACGTGATCTCAGGTCTAAGAGATACTTATACCTATATTCCATCAAAGATATTCTTGATAGCAGAATCCTCTGGTGTTGATCACATTCCGTGATGATGTACCCCTACATCTCACCTGTATGCCATACCAGGATCTCCATACTTCTTTGTTAAGAAGACAACCAACCTATATGGCATACAACGACTTATGCTCAATAGATGCTGTCATTCTTATTAACAATCAATCATTTGATCATGAACAGTTTTAAGGACTAATTGATAAATCTTCTCTTTATCAAACATAAATAGTCCTAAGGACTTCATCACAACAATGAAGTTCATTAGAAAATGAAAATTTATGATGAAAAATATTAAAAATACATTTTATTAATTAATAAATTAATTATAATTATAATATAGCTCAACTATTAATAGGTTGATGATTGATTTTGGAACACATTTTTCATCAACTTTCATTTGTCCTAAAGCCACTTGGCATAGTATCTAATACCCATCTTTGACTTGTGGTTGTCGAACTCCTTTATCGCCAGGGCTTTAGTGAAGGGGTCAACTAGGTTCTTCTTTTCATTGATCTTCTGATGGTTGACGTCACCACGATCCATGATCTTACGAATCAGATGGAAGCAGTATAGAATGTTCTTTGTCCATTAGTGTGCCTTCAGTTCCTTTGTTTAAGCTATGGCACCAGCGCTGTCGCAGCAGAGCAGGACTGGACCATCAATGGAGGGTACTACTTCAAGCTCTATGATGAACTTCCTCAGCGACACAGCTTTCTTTGATGCATCTGATGCTGCCATATATTCTGCTTTGCAAATAGAGTCTGCCACTGTATGCTATTTAGAACTCTTCCAGGAGATAGCTCTACCATTCAGAGTAAAGATATATCACAATATGCTTCTACTATCATCATGGTTAGATTGAAAGCTGGAGTCTATAAACCCCACAGTTTCTGATCTAACTCACCATAAATCAACCATTGATCCTTAGTATTTCTCAAATACTTAAGGATGGCTTTAACCACTTTTCAGTAGTTTTCTCTAGGATTAGACTGGTATCTACTGACTACTCCTAGTAAGTATGCCATGTCTGATCTCGTACGTATCATGGCATACATGATAGATCCCACTATCGAAGCATATGGAACTCTACTCATTCGCTCTCTCTCTTCAGGAGTTCTTGGACAATCCTTCTTAAAGAGAGAAATTTTATGGCCTATCGGGAGATAGCCCTTTTTGGAATTCTCCATGCTGAACCTTTTCAACATGGTATCTATGTACATGAACTAGGATAACCTAAGCATCCTTTTAGATCTATCCCAATAGATCTTCATCCCTAGGATATTGGATGCTTCACCCAAGCCCTTCATGGAGAACTAAGATGACAACCAAACTTTTATTTTCTATAGTGTGGGAATGTCATTTTCGATTAAGAGAATGCCAACCACATACAAAATAAGGAATATCACTGCTGGACTATTTACATATTTATAAATGCAGGACTCTTCTTTGCTCTTATCAAAGTCATATGTTTTGATCATCTTACTAAAATGCATGTTCCAACTCTGAGATGCCTACTTCAATCCATAAATGGATCTCTAAAGCTTGCACACCTTGGACTCATCTAGGGATGTGAATCTCTCAGGTTGTATCAATACACATCTTCGGTCAGCTCTCCATTCAGAAAAGCTATTTTCACATCCATCTGCTAGATTTCATAATCCAGATGGGCAGCTATTACAAGCATTATCTTAATGAATTTAAGCATTGCCACAAGAGAGAATGTCTCATCAAAATCAATACCATAATGTCGATGATACCCCATTGCAACCAGATGGACTTTATAGGTCTCCACCTTTCCATTAGTGCCCCACTTCCTTTTGAAGATTCACTTACACCCAATGGATTTAACCCCTTTGGATGGGTTAACTAATGTCCATACATCATTAACCTTCATGGACTTCATTTTGAATTTGATGGCCTCAATCCATTCCTCAAAATTAGGTCTCTGCATAGCATCCATATAGATGATTGGATCCTCATTGTTCTCATCGAGTTTGATTAGATCACCATTCCAAACCAAGAAACCATAGTACCTATCCAAATGATGTGGTAATCTACTAGATTGCCTTAGTCGTGTAGGTATACTAGGCTTCGAATCTGATCTAATCAAATTTGACTCAGGTTCAGCTATAGGTATCAATTTTTCTACTTGTTGAACTTCATCAAGTTCAACCTTAGAGGCAATAGTTCTTTCATCAAAAAACTTCTTTTTCAAAAAGATTGCCTTAAGGCTGACGAACACATTTTGTTCATCAGCATGGTAGAAATAGTTTTCTATGGTCTCTTTTGGATACCCGATGAATATACACTTGTCAGACCTAGGTCCAAGTTTATTTGTAATTAACCATTTAACATAAGCCAGGCACCCCCAAATCCTAAGGTGTAAAAGTGCTGGCTTACACCCTATCCATATCTCACAGACTTACTTGGAATCCTATTTAATAGATAGCAAGCCGACTTGAGTTAATATCTCTAGAAGGATATTGACAAGCTGACAAAAACTATCATGGATCGAATCATATCTAACATAGTCTGATTTCTTCTTTCAAACACACCATTATGCTGTGGTGTTCCTGGAGGAGCCCATTGGAAGAGAATCTAATTCTCTCCTGGATATCTAAGAAACTCATCGAAAAGGTATTCCCCGCTTCGATCAGATTGAAGAGTTTTAATACTCTTCCTAGTATATTTGTCTACTTCACTTTAGAATCGTTTGAATATTTTAAATGAATCCGACTTGTGTTTCATCTGATAGACATATCCATATCTAGAAAGATCATCTATGAAAGTGATGAAGTAGAAATATCTACCTCTAGCACTTGTGCCATTGGTCCACATGCATCAGTATGTACTAGACCTAAGAGTTCAGTGGCTCTCTAACCTTTTTCAGTAAAAGGTAACTTGGTCATTTTACCACGAAAATAAGATTTATAGGTTGAAAGTGATTCATAATCACTGACTTCGAGGATTTCCTCTTGAGTCAACCTATTTATCCTGTTCTTATTTATATGACCTAGCCTACAGTGCCACCAGTAGATATTTGACACACTATCTAATCTAGGATGCTTGCCAGGTGAATGGACTACGTTAATAGGTTGTGATAGCTTATATACACCATTATTCAAATATCCATAAAAAATAGTAACACCATTCATAATAATATTACAAACTTATTTTTTTATTAAAATTTTATAATTATTTTTGGCTAGAAGGTCTTCAGAAATGATATTTAAAAAAAAAACTAGGATAGAAATAAAAATCATTAAGAACAATAGTATGAAACTCAAATACAAGTTTTAGGATTCTTAAAGCTAGAACTAGAATTGGTCTTCCATCTCCAACATTTGGAAACCTTTCGCCTTGCTCGAATCACTTACTGACCTCTCCTGCAATAAATTGCAAATATGGTAAGGGCTATTAGTATCCAATACCCAGTTAGTAATATCACAAAAAGAGAAATTATAAGAAGTTATCATATAAATATCTTGCCCAGCAACTGCTTGCTTCTTTCTCTACCTATTCAGGTCCAGGAAGGTAATGTACTGAGGATAGTTCCTCTTCCAGTGCCTCCGCTTCTTGCAAAAGAAGCATTCAACTTGACTCTTATCGGACATGATCTTCCTGATCTAGCCTTACACAGATGTCCCAGTTTGAACTTGCACCTTCTTTGCTTTCTTCTTCTTGTTCTTCTTTCCTTTCCAAAAGAGTTGAGAACTAGAAGACAAACCTTCCACTAAGTTTACCGACTCCTTATGGAGTTGGTGATCCTTCTCAAAGTTTTGAAGCAACCCCAATAACCTATGGTAGTCAACTTAAGGCTTTGTCATCTATAATGAGGAATGGGAGATAGGACTTCGGCAATGAGTTCAGTATTGCATCTTTCCAAAGCTACTCATGCAAGAAAAAGCCAAGCTTGCTCAATCGCTCTATCAACTCGATCATGTGCAGTACATGATTAGTGATAGAAGCTCCATCCCTAATCCTGGCATTGAAGATAGCACAACTAGTCTTATGCCTTTCAATGTCATTGGGTGTCTTAAAAGAATACTTCAACACTTGAAGCATATCTTTTGGCTGAGCCATCTCAAATCTATGATTGAACTCATCGCTCATGGCTGCCAGCATAATGTAGTACACCATGGTTTGGTCACTAAGCCACTTCTGATAAGCATCTCTGACTATTTCATGTGCATTGGTAGCTGGCTCCTTATGTGCAGGATCCATCAACACATATAGGATCCATTCATGCTTCAGAACTATCTTCAACTTTCGGTACCAGCTATCAAAGTTTGGTCCCACCATCTTATCGTTATCCATCAATGATCGAAGTGATAGGGAAGTGACCATATCTACATAAAAAAAAATTAAAATTTAATTAGTAATTGATTCATTAAACCTAAAGATTTGAATTTTAATCAAAAGATTCTTCCACTATTTTATTCGAATTAGTAGGCTCTACCTCCAATTTGAGGAATTATCCTAATTTTTTAGTGGGTACTAGAATCCACATAAACTGCACACGAGCCCAACTTTGGTTGGCCAATCCATGCATATCAAAGGATAGGTTCATACCTAATTATTTCTTCAAATAATTTCTAGTAATTAATTTTTTTGTCCTAGTCACTAATCAGTAGGCTTTGGCTTCCATGAAAAAAGTTTGGTTAGGTCCAACCATTAACATGACCATACTTGGTCCATCAAATCGATGAATGATTAGGCCCAACTTTGGTTGGCTAACCTAACCATCATTTAGAAAGATGCAGCCAAGAAATTATATAATGAATGATAATTTTATTAGCAGACAAGCACTAGACCTTTGGGCTTCTAATGATTATCCAATTAATGGATCCATTATCATCCACTTAATGGGACGCTATGATTTAGTTATCATAACAACTATTTCATTTCAAAAACCTAATAATTTTAGAGAATTTAATTTTTAAAGAAAAGAAAAGGTCAGATGAACCAGTTTGTCATGATCCTCCTACTGGCTTCACCAAGTCAGCTTAAGGAAGATCATTAATAGGCTAGTCTAGGAGCACCTAAATTAGTCACACTAATTCACCTAGCTAACATGGGTCAACTCAAATAGTTAAGTGATCCAATCAAAACATAATTTCACCAAGAAGCCAGGTAAGTTCGATCAGTGGGAGAGTCTGCTAAAGCTTGCTTTAGACACCATCAGAAATGGCCAGATAAGCGAACTACCAATTAAACACCACCGATCTAATTTATCTTAGACACCAACTAGATTCATTAATCTTGATTAGATTAACCTAACAATTCATGCTAGACTGCTTAGCCAAGAATCAAATCCATCTTGGATCTCATTAAAGACATGGACTTGACCAACTATAACTATTGTAATTAATCCAAGAATCCTTGACCTAATGTAAGACAACAATTGATTAGATTTAGTCAATTATCTAATTAAGTCCATTATTTAATGTAACCCTAGGTCTAACCCAATTAATGGATCTAATCCTTACTAATCCATTTAACCCAGTATATTATGATTTATGTCTTAGGATCTTTAATTCACAATCCTAGATCCTAATCAAACAACTTCTTAATTCTTAATTAAATTTTGGGCTGAGAGTTGGGGTTCAACTTTTTAAAAATAATTTTTATATTTATAAAATATTTTTACAACATCGTTCTACCAACCAAGTTGCATGTTTGAATCATAATCAATATGCAAGAAAGATAAGCATGAAATTTTTATAGATCTAATCTAAATAGGTTCATGTAATTGAAACAGTTTCAACTCCAATCAATCATAAATTATCTTAGATCAAATCAAACATATTTATGGTGATTAAAATTAGATTAAAATATTTTTAATTGGATCATAAATTTTTTTAGATCTCATCTAAAATTTTGAACAATATTTTAGATCAGTATGTACTAGGACAATCTCTCCACTTTAAGGATTAAATCTTACAGTAGGACAACCTTATAATCAGTCTGTGCAATCTAAAAGTTTTATTTTTAGATCAAAAAATTTTTTAAATTTAATAAATTATAAACAAGATCAGATCATATCTAACTAATTTATGATAAGAAATAGATCTACACGAACTAGGATAACCTTTCCATTATAAGGGGTAAACCTTATAGTAGGACAACCATATAATCAGTTTGTATGATCATGATTTTTAATTATAGATTCAATAATTAAATTATAAATTAGATCTAATCAAAGAAATAATCTAAACATACACATCTAGTCATGTAATAATTAACCTAGGCTCTGATACCACTTGAAAGAACTAGATCTAGGGTTTCAATGCTAGATCTTGAAACTTTTTCAAGATCAAGCAGTGAAAGACTTAAATAGATTAAAATTTATTCGTAAAAGATAGAAAACCCTTAGATCTAAGATCTTATTATATAATTATGTTATGATATTAAATTAAAAATTAAAAATATAAAGAAGAAGAACATGTTGATCATATCAACATGCATCTATACTACATCTAGTGCAGGAATGTAATAATAGATCAGATATATATTACCTATGCAAGTTAGATGTTCTAACCTACTAATTTAGGCTTGAGAATGATGCTCCGAGCCACATACACATCTAGCCTCTAAGAGATTTCCACACGAGCCCACAAACCCTGATCAGAACTCCTATGCAGGAAATCATCACAGTATGCCAGTACTATGCTGATCATTCTTCGATAGTCATTCTGATGCTTTTTTCTTCTAGATTTAGAATCCTCTAAAGATCAAAAGGAGAAGGAGAGATTTCAAATCTGATACATTCAAAAAAATCTCAAAAAGTGGAGGAGAAGAGAAGAACAAAGCAAGCCTAGAAGAAGACCCACTTCTTCTTCTCTATTCTCTCACCTAGACACCTAGATTAGTGTATATGAAAATTCAGGCCCAAAAGGTCTATCACCCTATTATTCACACACCCAAAATATCTCTCCAAGTTTTGGATTATTTCCAAAAATCAGCCCAAAATTCAACCTATATAATGAGATATAGGCGAGTCCTTGTTGGGTCAAATTCTTAGACTTGGAAAGAACAAATATGGGAACTAGTTGGGACACCCAACACCTGGATGCCCCCTCTTTTGTTTTAGGCATGGCCCACCTTCATTTGTCACACAAAAGCTTTCCTTTTTTCACCAAAAATTCTAGAGAAAATCTGAAAGTGTGGGTGGCATAGAAAAGGAGGAATTTTGGTTTCTCAAAATTTTATCTCATAGAATTTGAAACCAAAACAACTTACCTTCTTTGACTTAGTCCACACCTAACTACAAAATAGGAGAGGGAAAGAGAGGGTGGGCATGCATGAGAAAGCTAGGAAAGGAGATTTGTCACACAAAATAAAGAGAGAAAGGGCATGGGTGCATGGGATATAGGTGGCACAATCATGGTGGATCCTAGTCTTACTAAGATTCCATATTTGACTTGTTCAAATATAGTTTCTCAAATCAAATCAAATCAGCAGTAATTCAATCCAATTAAATTAGGTCTTAATCTAATTAAAGAGTTAATTAAATTATATTAAATTATATTTAATTTTAATTTAATTTTTTAATCAAATTAGAAAATAGGGTTGACCCAAGTCCTAGTAGAACTAGGACTAGTTCTTCCTTGCACTTGGTTTATCCAATAAATCAATTGAACTTGATCCAATCAAGTCCAAACTGAATATAATAAAATTATATTTAATTAAACTTAATCTTAGTCCTCTAGTTTAATCAAATTAAGCTAATTAGCAATCGAATTGCTAATCAATCTTCCTGCAATATTTGCACTTGGTTAAACATCAATTATATTGATTATTTAACCTTAGAATGATTCTCAATCATTGATCAACCATCTGATCAGATCATGAACTCTAATATGTGTGATCCCATAGGTCTATACCTAAGCTGATAGCATAGAAATAAATTTTTGTACCAGTCAAAGTGACCATCTAGCAAAGGTACCTGATGATCGGATAGGTCGAATGTATAGAATAACATTCTTAGAACTCATGAGAATATAGTTTCCATATAATTCATCTTTTTGACCAAAATGCTCGTAAGATACCTTAGAGTTAAACTATCAACTTTGATCAGGTTGTCCATATTATATTTCAAAATACCAAATCTATCTCATGGAATATCCTGGCTAAGGTTTTGCTATATTGAAATATAGTGATACATTCTTCGCCAACTCTTGGAGTGACCAATTTTATCTTGATCACACATCAACTTTGGAAGTACTTGACTGTGCCCAGAAGTCTTCTATTACTAAATTAGAAATTTTGTTAGTTCGGTACCAAGGTGCAGTGAGTTGCTTGCAAGCTACTGAGGTGATCTCAGGCCTAAGGGATACTTATACTTATATTCCATCAGACATATTCTTGATAGCAGAATGCTCTAGAGTTGTTTGTGCTCAATGATGATGCACCCATACATCTCACCTATATGCCATACTAGTATGTCCACATTTCTTGGTTAAGAGAACAACCAATCTATATGACATATAGGGACCTATGCTCGATAGATGCCGTCATCGTTATTAATGGCTTATCATTTGATCGTGAATAGTTTTATGGACTAATCGATAAATTCTCTCTTTATCGAACCTAAATAGTTCTAAGGACTTCATCACAATAATGGAGTTCATTAGAAGATTAAAACTTATGATAAAAAATATCAAAAATATATTTTATTAATTAATAAATTAATTATAATTATAATATAGCTCAACCATCAATAGGCTGATGATTGGATTTGGAACATATTTTCTAACACAACCAACCAAAGCCTATCTATTTGGGGCATTAGAAGGCAGGATGTGATCCTTCTTTTATGTGGAAAACAATCATGAGAAACCTTTTTTCTTGTGGAGAAGGGATGGCACAAAGTGAGGTGGCGCTAGAGAGAGAAGACTAGTCAAACTAGTTTTTAGTTTATCTTATCCAATTGAACCAACACAAACCAATTTGGCTAGGCCCAATTAGATTAAATTAAACTTTATTTATTTAGGCTTAATTAAATCATAATTAAATTAAAAATTTATTAAGCCCAAATCTTAATCAAATCAGGGATCAAACCTCCTCGGCGATTAGGTCATCTCATAACGTAATCGAGTCAAATCCAACTGTATCCAATTCAATTAGACTTGATCCAAAAGTAATTACTCAATCAAATTAAGTTAATTAATGATTAAATTACTAATTAAATCTCTCATAAATATATAGTCCAAATCTAGTGGGTGTCTGGGTAAAAGAATCCTATCAAAATAAAACTCTTGATCGAAGAGTTCCAAACTAGTGGGACTCTTGATTCCGGTGTTCTAAATAAATGAAACTTATGATCACAAAGTTCCAAACCAGTGAGACTCTCGATCATAGAGTTTTAGATAAGTAGGACTCAAAGTTTTAGTGCAGTAGGACTCTTGGTTGAAGAGTCTCAGTCTAGTGGGACTCTTGACCATAGAGTCCCAGTACAGTGGGACTCTTGATCATAGAGTCTCAGATAAGCAGAACTTAAAAATCCTAGCCTAGTATGACTCTCAATTGAAGAATCCCAGTCTAGTGGAACTCTTGACCATATATTCTCAGTCCAGTGGGACTCTTCAATAGCTATCACATCGGATAGGAACCTCTAATATGTGTGACCCCATAGGTTCGAACCTAAGCCAGTAGCATAGAAACCAATTTCTGTACTAATCATAGTAACCATCTAGTAATGGTACCCGACATCTGAATAGATTGAATAGTTGCAATCGTAGCATCCAGAATTTACTTGAATATGGTTACTGCATAATTTATCCCTTTGACCTCTATGTATAAGATGACTCCGAGTTAAACTATCAATCCTAAAAAGTACATCCAAATTATGTCTCAACACAATCAGTCTCGTGACTCATCACTAGGACTATCCTGACCAAGGATTTACTAAATTGAAATATAATTGAACATAGCTCTTAAATCAGAGTGGTCAATCCCATCTTGATGAAGAAAGTAGTGCAGGATTTACAGTACTACTTTCAAAATTTCTTTTAAAAATAGCTAAAATATAGTAGAAAATTAATTAATTTAATTAATTAATTATTGATCATATCAAAATATTAGGTCCTACACTAAGAATCTAAATATAATATGCATGCATTCATATAGATCTGAAAATAAAACTATACAGCAAACTCTTTATTACATCTATCTATTCAGAACATAATATCTTTTCATGGATAGTTGATCATCATAATTTGAATCCATCGAATAATGCTCTAGTGTTGCACCATAGCCGCAACACGTGTCCAGCCTCTATGGTTGGTCACACGGAGCTCCTGATCTCGATCAGCCCCATTGGAGTGCTAGCTCCTCGGACAGGCCTTCAATGGCTGATCGTTATCGATCCAATCGATCATCATCTTTCTGATCTTCTAGATACTCTAGAAAATTAAAATATGTGCTTTGGGGGATGATGAATTGGTGTTTCAAATTTGGTGGCGGTCCGATGCTCACAGCACTCGATCTCTCCACCCGAACCCAAATTCCTAAGTCTTGGGTTTCACTCGACCCAAAAACCCTGATGCACTGAAAACCCTCTCACGCCCTCTCTATGTGGAGTTTTTTTATGAAATAAGTTTTCATAGAAAGATAACTTTTGAATCTATAAACCCTATTTAGATCATATCTAAAAATTGAAGAAACAAGAGCTAAAATTTTATAGGTAGATCTTGAAAACTTTTTCAAGATCTTACAGTGAAAGACTTAAATAAATTAAATATTTATTTAATAAATATGTAGACACATGGATCTCAGATCTATTATAGAATTAAGGTATGATATTAAATTAAAAATTAAAATTAAATAAGAAAGTAAAAGGTTGATCAAATCAACCTTGATCTACACTACATTAAATATAGGTAAGAAGTTTATAGATCATATCTATTACCTGAGCAAATTAGATAATCTAACTTACTGATCCAAGCTTGAGGATGATGTCATGGGCTGCACATGCATCCAGCCTCTAGGAGTCATCCACACGAGCCTACAATCTCTGATTTAAAGTCTGATGTAGAAAATCAGCACAGCATGCTAGTACCATGCCGATCATTCTTCGACAGTCGATCCGATGCTCCCTTCTTTGAAATTTGGACTCTCCAAAATATGAGAAGGAAGATGAGAGTTTACTGATCTAAGACTCTCTTAGAAAAAACTCAAAAAAAGAAGAGGTTGAAAATAAAACAATCCTAGAAGAAGACCCTCTTCTTCTTCTCTTTTCTCTCACCTAGACACCTAGTTTGGTGCCTATGGAACACCCACGCCCAAGGACTCTCTTCCTCTAATTTTTGCACACCCAAAACCCATCCCAAATCTCTATATTTCATTAAAAAATTAGAATAAAATTTATCCAATAAATAGAAAAAAAAGAGAGTCCAAGTTAGATCTAAATCCTAGACTAGGAATGTCCAAACATGGAAAGTTGTTGGGACACCGAACTCTTAGGCGCCTCCTCCACAATTATTGGCATGGACCAGCAAGAGAGGGCCCACAAAGAAAAATATTATTTTCATGGAATAAGAGAAGAATTAATTAAAAGAGGGAGCGGCACTCAAGCGAAGGTATTTTGGTCAACAAGGATTCTATCTCATAGAATCCTAAGCAAAACTAACTCCTATTTTAACTTTGTCTTCCACAAATTGCCTTATGAAAAAGAAAGGAGAGAAAGAGGGTGTGAGAAGCAATGGGAGTGGAGAATTTTCTCATAACTAACAAAACAAAATGGGCATGGGGCGTAAGGATTAAGTGGCACAAGTGATATGAAGTCCTAGTCACACTAGGACTCCTATTTTGACTTGGTCAAACAAAATCTTTTAACCAAATAAAATCAAGATTAAACCAACCCAATTAAATAAAGTCCTAATCCATTTAAGGACTTAATTAAATCAAATTAAATCAAATTTAATTCTAATTTATTTTTTAATTAAATTAGAAAATTAGGTTTATCCAAGTCCTAGTTAGACTAGGACTAGTTCTTCCTTGCACTTGGCTTATCCAATAAATCAATTGGACTTGATCCAATCAAGTCCGCAAATCAAATCTAATTAAATCATATTTAATTAGACTTAATCTTAGCCTATTGGCTTAATTAAATTAAGCTAACTAGTAATCCAATTATAAATCGATCCTCCTACAATACTTGCACTAGGTTAAACACCAATCGTATTGATTGTTTAATCCTAGAATGATTCTTAATCGTTGATCAACCATCTGATCAGATCATAAGCTTTAATGTGTGTGACCTCATAGGTTTGAACATAAGCCAATAGTATAAGAATAAATTTCTGTACCAATTGAAGTGACCATGTAACAATGATATCCGACAGTCGGATAGGTCGAAGGTGTAGAACACCATCCTTAGAACCCATACAGATATAGTTTCTATATAATTCATCCCCTTGACCACAATGCTTATAGGACACCTCCGAGTTTAACTTTCAACTCTAATTAAGTTGTCCATATTATATTTTAAAATATCAAATCCATCTGATGGATTACCCTGGCCAAGGTTTTGCTATATTGAAATATAGTGATATATTCTTCTCCAACTTTTAGAGTGGTCAATTCCATCTTGATCACACTTCGACTTTGTAAGTACTTATCTATGCCCAAAAGCCTTCTATTGCTTAATTAGAAATTCCGTTAGTCTAGTACCAAAGCACAATGAGTTGCTTGCAATTCACTGAGGTGATCTCAGGTCTAAGGGATACTTATACCTATATCCCATCAGAGACATTCTCGATAGCAGAATACTCTAGAGTTGGTCATGTTCAATGACGATGTACCCATACATCTCACCTATATGCCATACCAGTTTCTCCATACTCCTTGATTAAGAGGACAACCAACCTATATGTTATATAGCGACCTATGCTCGATAGACGCTGTTGTCCTAATTAACAACCTATCATTTGGTTATGAACAAATTTAAGGACTAATCGATAAATCCTCTCTTTATCAAAACTAAACAGTTCTAAGAACTTTATCACAACAATGGAGTTCATTGGAAGATGTAAACATATGATGAAAAAGATGCCAAAATATTTTTATTAACTAATAAATCAATTACAATTACAAAATAGCTCAACCATCAACAGGCTGATGATTGGCTTTGGGACATAATTTCCAACAACTCCCACTTATCCTAAAGCCACATGGCACAGTATCTAATACCCATCTTCGACTTATGGTTGTTGAACTCCTTGATTGCTAGGGCTTTAGTGAAGGGGTCGGCTAAATTCTCCTTTTCGTCAATCTTCTGAAGGTCGATATCACCATGATCCATGATCTCATGGACCAAATTAAAGTAGCACAGAATATGCTTTGTCTGCTTGTGTGCCTTCAGTTCCTTACTTGAGCTATGGCACCAGTGCTATCATAGTAGAGCAAGACTGGACCATCAATGGAGGGTGCTACTCCAAGCTCGGTGATGAACTTCCTCAGCCATATAGCTTTCTTTGTAGCATCTGATGCTACCATGTACTCTGCTTCATAAATAGAGTCAGCCACTGTATGCTGCTTGAAATTTTTTCAGTAGATGGCTCCACCATTTAGAGTAAAGATATACCCCAACATACTTTTGTTGTCATCATGGTCAGATTGAAAGCTGGAGTCTACAAACCCCATAAGTTTCACATCTGACTAACCATAAACCAACCATTGGTCCTTAGTATTTCTTAAATACTTAAGGATGGTTTTAACCATCTTCTATTGATTTTCTCTAGTGTCAGATTGGTATCTACTCACCACTCCTAGTGAGTATGCCACGTCTGGTCTCGTACATGTCATTGCATACATAATAGACCCCACTATCGAAGCATATGGGATTCTACTCATACGCTCTCTCTCTCTTCAGGAGTTGTCGAACAATCCTTCTTAGAGAAAAAAATTTCTTGGCCTATCGAGAGATAGCTCTTTTTAAAATTCTCCATGCTGAACCTCTTTAGCATAGTTTCTATGTACGTGGACTAGGATATACCAAGCATCCTTTTAGATCTATCCTAATAGATCTTCATCCCTAGGATGTAGGATGCTTCACCCAAGTCCTTCATTGAGAACTATGATGACAACCAAACTTTTATTCCTTATAGTGTAGAGATATCATTCCCAATTAAGAGAATATCATCCATGTACAAAATAATGAATACCACTGCTGGACCATTTGTCCATTTGTAAATGCAGGATTCTTCTCCATTCTTAATGAAGACATACGTTTTGATCACTTTATCAAAATGCATGTTCCAACTTCGAGATGTCTACTTCAATCCATAAATGGATCTTTGAAGCTTACATACCTTGGACTCATCTATGGATGTGAACCCTTCAGCTTATATCATATATACCTCTTCGTCAGCTCTCCATTTAGGAAAGCTATCTTCACATCCATTTATTAGATCTCATAGTCCAGATAGACAGCAATAGCAAGCATAATCCAAATGGACTTAAGCATTACCACAGGGAAGAACATCTCGTCATAGTTAATACCATAATATTGATGATACCCCTTGGCAACCAGATGGGCTTTATGGGTCTCCACCTTTCCATTTGTGCCCCTCTTCCTTTTAAAGACCCATTTACACCCAATGGATTTAACCCCTTCAGGTGGGTCAACAAATATCCATACATCATTGACCTTCATGGAATCCATTTCGGATCTCATGGCTTCTAGCCATTTCTTAGTGTCAGATCTCTGCATCGCATCCATATAAGTGATCGAGTCCTCATCGTTCTCATCGAGTTCGATGGGATCACCATCCTAGATCAAGAATCCATAATATCTATCCGAATGGCATGGTACTCTACTAGATCATCTTGATGGTGTGGGTTCACTAGGCTTTGAATCTGATCTAATCAAATCTGACTTAGGTTCAACATTCTATGTCGAACATTCTACTTATTGAACTTTATCAATTTCAACCTTAGAGGCAACCGTTCCTTCGCCAAGGAACATCTTCTCCAAAAAGGTTTTCCTAAGGCTGACGAACACCTTTTATTCATTTTCATGGTAGAAATAGTATCCTTTAATCTTTTTTGGGTACCCTATGAAAGTACACTTGTCAGACCTCGATCTAATTTTGTCTGTAACTAACCATTTAACATAAGTCGGGCACACCCAAATTCTAAGGTGTGAAAGTGCTGGCATACGTTCTGTCAATATCTCATATGGGATTTTAACTGTAGACTTATTTGGAATCCTATTTAATAGATAACAAGCCAATTTAAGTGCATATCCCCAGAAGGATATCGACAAGCTGGCAAATTCCATCATAGATCGGACCATGTCTAACAAAGTTCGATTCCTCCTTTCAGACACACCATTATGCTATGGTGTTTTAAGAGGAGTCCATTGGGAGAGAATTCCATTCTCTCCTAGATATGTGAGAAACTCACCAAAAAGATATTCTTCTCCTCGATCAGACCAAAGAGTTTTAATACTCTTTCTAGTTTATTTTTCTACTTCACTTCGAAATCGTTTAAACATTTCAAAAGAATCCGACTTATATTTTATCAGATAGACATATCCATATCTGGATAGATCATCTATGAAAGTGATGAAGTAGACACATTCACCTCTGGCACTTGTGCTCATTGGTCCACATACATCAATATGTACTAGATCTAAGAGCTCATTGGCTCTCTCACCTTTTTTCGTAAAAGGTGACTTGGTCAATTTACCAAGAAGACAGGACTCACAGATTGGAAGTGATTCATAATCATTAACTTCGAGGATTCCCTCTTGAGTCAACTTGTTTATCCTATTCTTATTTGTATAACCTAACCTATAGTGCCATAAGTAGATATCTGACATACTATCTAATCTAGGGTGTTTGCCAGTAGAATAGACTACATTAATAGGTTGTGATAACATATATACACCATTATTCAATTATCCATAGAAAGCAGTAACACCATTCACAATGACATTACAAACTCATTTTTTTATCTAAATTTCATTATTGTTCATGGCCAAAAGACCTATAGAAATGATATTTAAAAAAAAAATAGGATAGAAATGACAATCACTAAGAAATGGTATGAGATTCAAATGCAAGTTTCAAAATTCCTAAAGCTAGAACTGCAACTGGTCTTCCATCTCCAACATTTTTGAATCTCTCACCTTGCTCGAATCTTCTACTGACCTACAACTCCTGCAACGAATTACAAATATGGTAAGGGCTATCAGTATTTAATACCCAGTCAATAATATCATAAATAGAAAAATTGCAAGAAGTTATCATATAAATATCTTGCCTACCAACAGCTTGCTTCTTTCTCTACCTGTTCAGATCCAGGGAGGCAATGTACTAAGGATAGTTCCTCTTCCAGTGCCCTCACTACTTGCAAAAGGAGCATTTAGCTTGACTCTTATCCAGCTTAATCTTCCTGATCTGGCCCTGCACTGATATCCCAGCCTGAACTTACACCTTCTTTATTTTCTTTTTCTGTTCTTCTTTCCTTTCCTTAAGGGTCGAGAACTAGAAGACGAACCTCCCACTATGTTCACTAACTCTTTATGGAGTTGGTGATCCTTCTCAATGTTCTGAAGTAACCCCAGTAAACCATGGTAGTTTATTTCAGGCTTTATTATTCTATAATGAGTAGGAAAAGGGAGATAGGACTTTGGTAGCGAGTTCAGTATTGCATCTTTTCTAAGTTGTTCATGCAATGGAAAGCCAAGTTTGCTCAAGCACTCTATCAGCTCGATCATATACAGTACATGATCAGTGATAGAGGCTCCATCCTGCATTCTAGCATTGAAGATGGTGCAACTAGTCTTGTGCCTCTCAACATCATCGAGTGTGACAAAAGAATCCTCCAATACTTGGAGTATTTCATTTGGCTGAGCTGTCTCAAACCTATGATTGAACTCATCGCTCATTGCAGCTAGCATAATGCAGCACACCATGGTTCGATCACTGAGCCACTTCTGATAAGTGTCTTTAACTATTTCACGTGCATTGACAGCTAGCTCCTCAAGTGCAGGATCCATTAGCACATATAGGATCCATTCTTGCTCCAAGATAATCTTCAACTTTTGGTACCAACTATCGAAGTTGGGTTCCACCAACTTATCATTGTCCAACAATGATCGGAGCGATAGGAAAGTGGCCATGTCTGCACAAAGAAAAATCAAAATCTAATCAGTAATTGATTCATTAAACCTAAAGATTTGGACTTTAATCAAAAGATTTCTCCTACTATTTTATTTGAATTGGTAACCTCTACCTCCAATTCAAGGAATTACTCTAATTTCTTAGTGGATACTAGAATCCACATACACTGTACATGAGCCCAACTTTGGTTGGCTCACTCATGGACATCTAAGGATAGGTTCATAACCAATTGTTTCTCCAAATAATTTTCAGTAATTAAATTTTGCCCCAGGCCCTGATCAGTTGGCTTTGGCTTTCTCAGAAAAGAGTTCAGCTAGGTCCAACCATTAACATGACCATACTTGGCCCATCCAATAAATGAATGATCAGGCCTAACTTTGGTTGGCCCACCTGACCATCATTTAGAAAGATATATCCAAGAGATCATATAATGAATGATAGTTCCATCAATCGATAACCACCAGGCCTTTGGGCCTCCAATGATTATCCAACTGATGAACTCATTATCATTCACTTTAATAGGAGGCTATGATCCGGTTATCATATAACTATTTTATTTTAGAGATCTAATAATTTTAGAGGATTTAATTTATAGAAGTGAGTAGATCAGATTAACCAGCTTGTCATGATCTTTCACTTACTTCACCAAGTCAGCTTAAGGGAGACCATTAATAGCCTGATCTAGGAGCACCTAAATCAGTCAAACTGATTTACCTAGCTGACCTGGGTCAGCTCGAATAGTTAAGAGATCTGATCAAAACATAATCTTTTCAAGAGGCCAAGTAAGTTCGATCAGTGGAAGGATCTGCCAGGCTTTCCTTAGACACCATCAGAAATGGCCAGGTAAGCGGACTACCAATTAAAAATCGCTGGTCTGGTTTACCTTAGACATCAACTGGTTTAATTAGTTTCAATTAGATCAACCTAATAGTTCGTGCTAGACTGCATAGCCAAGAATCAAGTTCATCATGGGTCTTGTTAAAGATATGGATTTGACCAAGTGCAACTATTGCAATTGATCTAAAGAATCCTTGACCTAATCTAAGACAATAATTGATTAGATTTAGTCAATTCTCTAATTAAATTCATTCTTTAATCTAACCCTAGGTCTAACCCAATTAATTGACCTAATTCCTACTGACCCATTAACCCAATGTGTTATGATTCATATCACAGGATCTTCGATTTACAATCCTAGAACCTAATCAAACAACTTCTTAATTCTTAATTAAGTTTTGGGCTGAGGGTTGGGATATAGCTTTTTGAAAATAGTTTTCATATTTGTAAAATATTTTTACAACATGGTTCTACCAACTAAGTTGCATGTTTGATTCATAATCAATATGCAAGTAACATAAACATTAATCTACTTTAGATCTAATCTAAACAAGTTCATATAATTAAAATAGTTTCAATAATAATCAATCATAAATCTTCCTAAATCAAATCTAACATATTTATGAAGATTAAAACTAGATTAAAATATTTTTAATCAGATCATAAAATATCTTAGATATAATTTAAAATTTTATGATCAATATGTTAGATCAGCACGTACTAGGACAACTTATTCACTGTAAGGGGTAAACCTTACAGCAGGACAATCTTATGGCAGTTCGTGAGATCTAATCTTTTTTTAATTTTAGATTTAATAACTAATTATAAATTAGATCTAATCTAAGAAATAATCTAAACATGCATAAAAATCATGTAATAACAATCTTGCTTTGATATCAATTGAACGAACCAGATCTAGGATTTTATAGGTAGATCTTGAAAATATTTTCAAGATCTTACAGCGGAATACATAAATAAATTAAATATTTATTTAAATGAATATGTAAATATCTAGATCTTAGATCTATTACATGATCAAAAAATAATATTAAAATAAAAATTAAAATCAAATAAGAAAGTAAAAGGTTGATCAAATTAACCTAGATCTATACTACATCAAATGCAGGTATGAAGTTTATATATCATATCTATTACCTGAGCAAGTTAGATGTTCTAACTTGCTGATCCAGGCTTGAGGATAATGTCACAAGCTGCACATGCATCCGGCCTCTAAGAGTTGTCCACACGAGCCTACGATCTTTGACTTGAAGTCCGATGCAGGAAATCAGCACAGCATGCTAGTACTGTGCTGATCCTTCTTCGACGATCGATCCAATACTCCGTTCATCAAAATTTGGACTCTCAAAAATATGAAAAGGAAGATGAGAGTTTACTGATCTAAGACTCTCTCAAAAAAAAGAGAGATTGAAAATAAAACAGCCCTAGAAGAAGACCCTCTTTTTCTTCTCTTTTCTCTCACCTAGACATCTAGTTTGGTGCCTATGGAACCCCCACACCCAAGGACCCTCTTCCTTTGATTTTTGCACACCCCAAATCTATCCCAATGCTCTATATTCTATGAAAAAATTAGAATAAAATTTATGTAATAAATAGAGAAGAAGAAGAGTCAAAGTTAGATCAAAATCCTAGACTAGGAATGTCCAAACAAGGGAAGTTGTTGGGGCACCCAACTCTTAGGTCGCTCCTCCATAATTATTGGCATGGACCAGCAAGGGAGGGTGCACAAAAAAGGATATTATTTTTATAGAATAAGAGAAGAATTAATTTAATGAGGGGGTGGCACTCAAGGGAAGGTGTTTTGGTCAACAAGGATTCTATCTCATAGAATCCTAACCCAAACTAATTCCTCTTTTGACTTGGTCTTCCAACAAATTACCTTATGAGAAAAGGAGGAGAGAAAGAGGGCATGAGAAGCCATGGGAGTACAGAATTTTTACGTAAGAAATAAAATGAAAAGGGCATGGGGTGTGAGGATTAAGTGGCGCAAGTGATAGGGAGTCCTAGTCACACTAGGACTCCTATTTTGACTTGGTCAAACAAGATCTTTTAATCAAATAAAATCAAAATTAAACTAACACAATTAAATAAGACCCTAACTCATTTAATAACTTAATTAAATTAGATTAAATCAAATTTAATTTTAATTTATTTTCTAATCAAATTAGAAAATTGGGTTAAACCGAGTCCTAGTTAGACTAGGACTAGTTCTTCCTTGCACTTGGCTTATCCAATAAACCAATTGGACTTGATCCAATCAAGCCCAAATCAAATATAATTAAATTATATTTAATTAGACTTAATCTTAGCTTATTGGCTTAATCAAATTAAGTCAATTAGCAATCCAATTGCTAATCGATCCTCCTGCAACACTTACACTAGGTTAAACACCAATCATATTGATTGTTTAACCCTAGAATGATTGTTAATCATTGATCAACCATCCAATCAGATTATAAGCTCTAATGTCTATGACCTAATAGGTCCAAACCTAAGTTAATAGTACAAAAATAAATTTTTGTATCAATCAAAGTGATCATCTAGTAATGATACTCGACGATCGGATAGGTCGAAGGTGTAGAACACCATCCTTAGAACCCATGCAGATATAGTTTTCATATAATTCATCTCCTTGACCCCAATTCTTGTAGGATACTTTAGAGTTCAATTGTCAACTCTGATAAAATAAAAAGGGCATGGGGTGTGAGGATTAAGTGGTGCAAGTGATAGGGATTCCTAGTCACACTAGGACTCCTATTTTGACTTGGTCAAACAAGATCTTTTAACCAAATAAAATCAAAATTAAACTAACACAATTAAATAAGACCCTAACTCATTTAATGACTTAATTAAATTATATTAAATTAAATTTAATTTTGATTTATTTTTTAATTAAATTAAAAAATTGGATTAATCCGAGTCCTAGTTAGACTAGGACTAGTTCTTCCTTGCACTTGGCTTATCCAATAAACCAATTGGACTTGATCCAATCAAGCCCAAATCAAATATAATTAAATTATATTTAATTATACTTAATCTTAGCTTATTGGTTTAATCAAATTAAGTCAATTAATAATTTAATTGCTAATCGATCCTCCTGCAACACTTACACTTGGTTAAACACCAATCATATTGATTGTTTAACCCTAGAATGATTGTTAATCATTGATCAACCATCCGATCAGATTATAAGCTCTACTATCTGTGACCTTATAGATCCGAACTTAAGTCGATAGTACAAAAATAAATTTTTGTACCAATCAAAGTGATCATCTAGTAATGATACTCGACGGTCGAATAGATTGAAGGTGTAGAACACCATCCTTAGAACCCATGCAGATATAGTTTTTATATAATTCATCCCCTTGACCACAATGTTTGTAGGACACTTTAGAGTTCAATTGTCAACTCTGAACCGATTGTCCATATTATATTTCAAAGTATCAAATCCATCTGATGGATTACCCTGGCCAAGATTTTGCTATATTGAAATACAGTAATACATTCTTCTCGAACTCTTGGAGTGGTCAACTCCATCTTGATCATACTCCAACTTTACAAGTACTTGTCTGTGCCTAGAAGCCTTCCATTGCTGAATTAAAAATTCAGTTAGTCCAGTACCAAAGCCCAGTGAGTTGCTTGCAAGTCACTGAGGTGATCTCAGGTCTAAGAGATACTTATACCTATATCCCATCAGAGATATTCTCGATAGTAGAATGCTCTGAAGTTGATCATGTTCAATGATGATGTACCCATACATCTCACCTGTATGCCATACCAGTGTCTCCACACTCCTTGGTTAAGAGAACAACCAACCTATATGGCATATAGTGCCCTATGCTCGATAGACGTTGTTGTCCTAATTAATAGTCTATCATTTGGTCATGAACAAATTTAAGAACTAATCGATAAATCTTCTCTTTATTGAAACTAAATAGTCCTAAGGACTTCATCACAACAATGGAGTTCATTAGAAGATATAAACTTATGATGAAAAAGATGCCAAAATATTTTTATTAATTAATAAATTAATTATAATTATAAAATAGATCAACCATCAATAGGCTGACGATTGGCTTTGGGAGATAATTCACAATAAAAATTGGGTGTCCTTAGATACAAAAATCAAAAGAGAATAGAGGCATGAAGAAAAAATAAAGTGTTGTAGGACTCTACTCACCTTCACTCCAAGATTTTTTTCATCCAAAACCAATGCCCAATTGCTTTCAAATTATTTCCACGAAAAGATAACCCCTTAGGCTTTGTGCACCAAAATTCTCATAATTTACAGCATGAAAAATATGTAGAAATTCTATGTGGAGTGGAAAGATTAAGATTGGTTGAATTAGTTTCAACCAACTTCTATATTTGAATTCAAATGGGGTCTTATCCTTTTCCAATGCCTCATCCAAGAGGGTGATGAGTAGAAGGACTCTCCTTCTGCTAGCCCTCAATTAGAAATTGCCAAAAAAATGTGTGACAAAAGATAGGTAGGTATGGAGAATAGATAAGGAAGAGATTAGGTTTTTCAAATTTCAAATCAACCAAGTTGAATTCAAAATTTAACTTAGTTTGAACTAGTCCAACCCTTGGACCAAGTCAAAGGCAGAAGAGAGGAAGGGCACACATTCAATTTTGCATGAGAAATCTCATGCAAAAATTAGAGGAGGGCATGGGTCAAGGTGGAAAAGTTAAATATGGTGGGCGCCAGGGAGAGTTTGAATTCAAATCTTATTTGACGTGGTCCAAATTGATTTCAACCAAACCTATTAATTTAAATAAATTAGACTAGGTTAAATCAACCAAATTAGGCTTAATCTAAACCAATAAAATTTTAATAAAATTAGAAATTAATTAGGTCAAGGTCCTGATCAAATCAGGATCAAAACTTCGTTAGCGATTAGGTCATCTCATGACCTGATCGGGTCAAATCCAATCAAATCTAATTCAATCAAATTTGATCAAGTCCCCATCACATAATTAAATTAAGCTAATCAATAATCAAATTGATAATTAATCCTCTAATAAACATAGAGTCTTAATTGGATGGGTGTCTGGGCAATAGAGTCCCATCAATATGTAACTCTTGAAGAGTTCCAAACCAGTAGGACTCTTGAACCCAATGTCCAAAATGAATCAAACTCACGATCATAGAGTCCCAAACTAGTGGGACTCTTGATCAGAGAGTCTCGAATGAATAGGACTAAGAGTTTCAGTCCTCTAGGACTCTTGGACATAGAGTTTCAGTCCAGTGGGACTCTTGATGAAGGAGTCCCAGGTCATCGAGACTCTCGATCAGAGAGTTTCAGACACAAAGGACTCAGAGTCCCTGTCTAGTGAAACTCTTGATCATAGAGTTTTAGTTCAGTGGAACTCTTGACCATCGAGTCTTAGATCATCAAAACTCAATATCAGTTGTCAGATCAAGTAGAAACTCCTATTGCGTGTGATCCTATAGGTTCGAATCCTAAGCTGATAGCATAGAAACTAATTTTCTATACCAATCGATATGACCATCTTGCAATGGTGCTTGATGTCCGGATAGGTCGAATAATTGCAATATAATATTGACGAACTTGTGGCATATGGTTACCATATAATCATCCCCTTGATCTCAATGCTCAAAGGATGATTTAGAATTTACTGTCAATCCTAAAATTCATCTATAGTGTATTTCAAAATTTAGCATCCATCATATGCACTACTCGACCGAGGATTTGCTAAATTGAAATACAGTGATGCACTTGCTCCAACACCTAGAGGGATCAATCCCATCATGACGATACACTAACAAGCCAAGTACTTGACTGCACCCAGTAGCCTTCCATCACTAAATTAAAAATTTAGGTAGTCCAATACCTAAGTACATTGAGTTGCTTGCAAGTCACTGTGGTGGTCTCAGGTCTAAGGGACACACACTCATATCCTTCGGGGCAATCTTGATAGAAGAAAAGCTCCAAAGTTGGTCATATTCAGTACAGATGTATTCATACATCTCACTTGCATGCCATATCAGTATCTCAATACTCATTGGTTATGAGGACAACCAACCTATATGGCACACAACGATCTATACTTGATAAATATTGTCATCTTAAGTAACAATGTATCTTTTGATCGTGAATAATTTAAGGACTAAATGACAAATCCTTCTTTGTCAAATCTAGATAGTCCTAAGAACTTCATCACAACACAGGAGTTTGTTAGAAGATAATAGAATTTATGATGAAAAAATATAAAAATAACTTTTATTATTTAATAATTTATATACAAGTATAATAAGTAGCATAACCATCAACAGACTAACGATTGGCTTTGGGACATATTTTCAACAATCTTCCACTTGGACTAAAGCCAATTAGTGTAGTATCTAATATCTATCTTCGACTTTAAGTCATTAAACTTCTTCACCGTAATAGCTTTAGTGAATGGATCAGCCAGGTTCTCCTTCCCATCGATCTTCTGAAGGTCAACATCATCTTGATCCATAATTTCTTGGACAAGGTAGAAGCAGCATCGAATATGCTTCGTCTGTTGGTGTACCTTAGGTTCCTTCGCTTGAGCAATGACTCCAGAGCTATCACAATAGAGAAAAATTGGACCATCAAGGGAGGGTGCTACTCCAAGCTTGGTGATGAATTTCCTCAGCCACACTACTTCTTTGGCAGCATCTGATGCAGCGACATACTCTACCTCACAAATTAAATCGACCATAGTGTGTTGCTTGAAACTCTTCCAGCAGACGACCCCACCATTAAGAATGAATATATATCCCAACACACTCTTTCTATCATGATGATCAGACTGAAAACTGGAGTCTGTGAACCCCACCAATTTCAAGTCCAATTCACCATATACAAGCCACTGGTCCTTAGTATTTCTTAAATACTTCAGGATCATTTTAACAACCTTCTAGTGGTTCTCTCTTGGATCGGATTGGTATCTACTCACTACCCTTAATGAGTATGCCACATCTGGTCGTGTACATGTCATGGCATACATGATGGAACCCACTATCGAAGCATATGATATTCTACTCATATGCTCTCTTTCTAGAGGTGTTGTCGGACAATCTCTCTTTGAAAGAAAAATTCCATGGCCTATCGGTAGATAGCCTTTCTTGAAATTCTCCATGCTGAACCATTTCAGCATAGTGTCAATATATGTAGACTGGGACAATCCAAGCAACCTTTTAGATCTATCTCTATAGATCCTCATCCCTAGGACGTAGGAAGCTTCTCCTAGATCTTTTATGGAGAATTGTGATGACAGCCAGATCTTTATTCCTTACAATGTAGGGACATCATTCCCGATTAAGAGAATGTCATTTACATACAATACTAGGAATACTATTGTTGAACCATTAGCCCACTTGTATATGTAGGGCTCTTCTTCGTTCTTAATAAAGTCATATATTTTGATTATTCTATCAAATCATATGTTCTAGGTCCGAGATGCCTGCTTCAGTCCATAAATAGACCTTTGAAGCTTACACACCTTAGACTCATTTATGGATGTAAATCCTTCAGGTTGTATCATATACACCTCTTCATCCAGCTCTCCATTTAAGAAAGCTGTTTTCACATCCATCTACTAGATTTTATAATCCGGATGGGCAGTGATAGCAAGCATAATCCAAATGGATTTGAGCATTGCCACAGGAGAAAACATCTCATAATAGTCAATACCATAACATTGACGATACCCCTTGGCAACCAAAGGAGCTTTATAGGTCTCCACCTTTTCGTCTATGCCCCTTTTTTTTTTGAAGACCCACTTACACCCTATGGATTTTATCCCTTTAGATGGATCAACCAATGTCCATACATCATTGACCTTCATGGATTCTATTTCAAATTCCATGGCCTCAAGTCATTTTTCAGAGTCGAATCTCTGTATTGCATCCATATAGGTGATCGAGTTCTGATCATTCTCATCGAGTTCGATAGGATCCCCATCCCAGACTAGAAAACCATAGTATTTGTTCGATTGACATGGTACTCAACCAAATCGCGTTAAGGGTGCATCTACAATGGATTTTAGGTCTAATCTAATCAGATCTAGCTTAAGTTTAACAAATTGTGTCTGTTCTTCCACCTATCGTACTTCATCAAGTTTGACCTTAGAAGCATTAGTTCCTTCACCAAGGAACTTCTTTTCTAAAAAGAGTATCTTAAGATTGACAAACACTTTTTACTCATCAACAAGGTAGAAGTAGTACCTTTTGATTTCTTTTGGATAACTTATAAAACTATACTTATCAGATCTAGGTCTAAGCTTGTCTGTCATCAAACATTTGACGTAAGCTAGACATCCCCAAATTCTAAGATGTGAAAGTACTGGCTTACGTCAGGTCCATATCTCATATGGTGTTTTATTAACAGATTTACTTGAAATCCTATTTAGAATATAACAAGCTGACTCGAGCACATATCTCCATAGGAAGATCGACAAACTTGCAAACCCCATCATGGATCGAACCATATCCAACAGGGTCTAATTTCTTCTTTTAGACACACCATTATGTTGTGGTGTTTCAAGAGGAGTCCATTGGGAGAGAATTTCATTCTCTCTAAGATATGTTTGAAACTCATTGAAAAGATATTCACCCCCTCGATTAGATCGAAGAGTTTTAATACTCTTCTTAGTTTGCTTTTCTACCTCATTTCAAAATAGTTTGACCATTTCGAATGACTCCAACTTATGCTTCACTAAATAGACATACACATATCTTGATAGGTCATCTGTGAAGGTTATGAAGTTGAAGTATCCACCTCTAACACTTGAGCTCATGGGTCCACATACATCCAAATGTACTAGACTTAGGAGTTTAGTGGCTCATTCATCTTTTCTAGTAAAAGATGACTTGGTCATCTTACCAAGTAGATAGGACTCACAGGTTGGAAGTGATTCACAATCACTAACCTCAAGAATTCCTTCTTAAGTTAACCTATTAATTCTATTTTTACTAATAAGACCTAGCCTATAGTGCCAAAGGTATACATCAGATGCATCACTAATTCTAGAGTGTTTATCGGAGGATTGAACCACATTAACAGGCATAGAATATAAATAAATTTTGTTATTCAATTGTCCAATAAAAATTGTAACACCACTCAAAATGATATTACAAATTTTCTTTTTATTGATATTTCGAAACCATTCATGGCCAAAAGGCCTACAGAAATGACATTCAATAAGAAAGTTGGACAAAAAAACATTCATTAAGAATAACTTTACTTAAATTGATTACATGGTTCATGATTCCCAAAGCTAGAATTAGAACTTATCTTCCATCTCCAATGTTCAGTAACCTCTTGCCTTAATTAAATCTCCTACTAACCTGCAAGCTTTGCATGGAATTACAAATATGGTAGGACTTTCAGTAACTAATAGCTTGGCAATAGAATCAAATAAGAAAAAATTGCAAGATATTATCATATAATTATCTTGCCCAACAACCACTTGCTTCCTCCTTGGCCTGTTCGGATCCAGGAAGGCAATGTACAAAGGATAGTTCCTCTTCCAGTGCTCTTGCTTCTTATAGAAGAAGCACTCCGCTTGGCTCTAGTCAAGCTTGCGCTTCTTGGTCTGACCCTATGCAGTCGTCCTGGTATCTGGCTGTAACTTCTTGTTCTTGTTCTTCTTTTCTTTCTTAAAGGATCAAGGACCTGAAGAAGACCCTCCCTCTACATTCACCATCTCCTTGTGGAGTTGGTGATCCTTCTTAAAGTTCTGCAGCAACCCCAACAAGCCATGGTAGTTGACTATAGGCTTTGTCATTCTGAAATGAGTTAGAAAGAGGAGGAAGGACATGAGAAGAAATTAAGGATCGCATCCTTACCGAGCTATTCCTGCAGGAGAAAGCCCAGCTTGCTAAGCCGCTCGATCATCTCGATCATGTACAATACATGATTGATGACTGAGGCCTCGTCCTTCATCCGAGCATTGAAAATAGCACAACTTATTTTGTGCCTTTCAATGTCATCAAGCGTGCCAAAGGAGTCGTTCCACATTTGAAGCATCTCCTGTGGCTGGGCATTTTCAAATCTATGGCTGAACTCATCATTCATTGCTACCAATATTATACATCAAATGATGGTGCGGTCATTGAGCCACTTCTAATAAGTATCTCAGACCGCTCTCCTAGCATTCGGAGCTGGCTCCTTAGGTGCAGGATTTGTTACGACATAAAGGATCTGCTCATGCTCCATGATAATTTTCAACTTACGATACCAACTATCATAGTTGGATCTCATTAATTTGTCATTGTCTAACAATGACCGACGCGATAGGTTAGTGGCTATTTCTGCATAATAAAAAAAACCAAACCTAGTTAGTATATAAATCAATTATCCTATAGACTTGGACTTTAGTCTAAAGGTTCTTCCACTATTTTATACAAATTGATAGCCACCACCTTTAATTCGAGGAATTACTTTAATTCCTTAGTGAGTACTAGAATCCACATAGATACACATGAGCCCAACTTTGGTTGGTCAACCCATGTGCACCTATGGGTAGGTTCAAAACCAATTATTTCTCTAAATAATTTTTAGTAATATCAATTTGCCCAGGAAACCTAATCAGTAGGCTTTGGCCTCCACTGAAAAAGTTCGATCTTATCTAACCAATAAGTGATCAGGCCCAACTTTGGTCGGCCAACCCAACCACTAACAGAAAGACTTAACCAAATCATCATTTTATGAATGATAATTTCATTAATCAATAAGCACCAAGCCTTTGGACCTCTAGTGATTATCAAATTATTGAACCCATTATCACTCAACTTCATAGAAGGCTATGATTTAGTTATCTATATAACTATTTCATTTTTAAAAACCTAATAATTTTTAAGAATTTATTTAACATATTTAAGAAAAGTGAGCAAATTTTGATCCTCCAATTGACTTCACCAAGTCAAATAAAAAAGGATCTAATCTAAGCTAGCATTAGGAGCACCTAAATCGATCAAACTGATTTACCTAATTGACATGGGTGAGTCCAAATTACCAAGTGATCTAATCAAAATCTAACTCACCAGGATGGTCAGGTAAGTGAGATCAGTGGAAGGGATATGCCATTAATTCATCAAAGACCGAATCAGTGCGAGTAGCTTCTAATTAAAAACCACTGGTCAAACTGTCAAACTTACCTTAGACACCATCTGGTTTATTAGTTTTAATTTGACCAACCTAATAATTTTGGGTTCGACCACGTAGCCATGAATAAAGTCCATTTGGTCCTCATTAAAGGTATGGACTTGACCAACTACAACTATTATAATTGAGTCTATAGAGTCCTTGACCCGATCTAAATTAACATTTAATTAGATTTGATTAATTACTCTAATTTAGTCAACTCTGTAACTAACCTTAGGTCTAACCTAATTTATGGACCTAATTCAACTAACCCAATAATCTACATTTTATGATTAATGACTTTGAGTCTTAATTCATAATTCTAGACACTAAATCATTATACTTAATTCTTAATTAAGTTTATGGGCTGTAGGTTAGGGTTCGGCATTTTGAAAATATTTTTTAAATTTTTGAAAGATTCTTTTCAACTTAGTATTATTCACCAATTGAGTTGATTCACTTTAAAATTAAATCAGCTCAATTCATAAATAATACTAGTTGTAGGGTTTAATATGAAACTATATACACTATATAATACTAAATCATGAATCAAACTTTATCTAATTATACATTCACGATCATAAATCAGATTAAAGTCTAATATAATTAGATCATAAAAATATTAGATCAAATCTAAGATTTTATGATTAATGATTTACATCAGCAATGTACTAGGACAACCTTTTCACTGTAGGAGGTAAACCCTACAGCATGGCAACTTGCAATCTATGCGATCTTGATTTTAATTTTTAGATGTAAATAATTAGATTATTAGATTAATAATTAGATTAAATCTAAATTATCAATCTAAAATATGCAAGCATATCATGTTTAGCGAACCTCGCTCTGATACCAGTTGAAGGAAGCAGTGCAGGGTTTGCAATACTACTTTCAAAAAATTTTTAAAAATAGCTAAAATATAATAAAAAATTAAATAATTTAATTAATTAATTATTATTCATATCAAAATATTAAGCCCTATACTAAGGATCTAAACACAATATACATGTATTCATATAGATCTGAAAATAAAACTATACAACAAACTCTTTACTACATCTATCTATTCAGAACATAATACCTTTTCATGGGTAGCTGATCACCACAATCTAAATCCACCAAATAATGCTTTGGTGTTGCACTATAGCTACACACATGTTCGGTCTCTATGGTCGGTCCACACGGAGCTCCTTGTCCCAATCAGCTCCATTGGAGAGCTAGCTCCTCGCCGGGGCCTTTAATGGCTAATTATGATCAATCTAATCGATCATTTTCTTTCTAATCTCTTAGATATTCTAGAAAATCATAACATGTGCTTCAGAGGATGATGAAATTCTGTTTCAAATTTGGGGGCGATCCGATGCTCATAGACTCGATGTCTACACCCAAACCCAGATTCCTGAGTCTTGGGTTTCACTCAGCCCAAAAATCCTAATGCACTGAAAACCCTCTCACACCCTCTCTATGTGGATTTTTTTTATGAAACAAGTTTTTATGGAAATATCACTTTTTAATCTATAAATCCTATTTATATCATATCTAAAAATTAGGTATCCTTAGATATGAAAATCAGAAGAGAATAGAGGCATGAAGGAAAAATAAAGTGCTATAGGACTCTACACACCTTCACTGCAAGATTTTTTTTGCCCAAAACCAATGTTCAATTGCTTTCAAATTTTTACCACAAAATCATAACCCCTTATGCTTTATGCATAAAATTTCTCATAATTTATATCATGAGAAATAAATAGAAATTTTGTATGGAGTAGATAGGTTAAGATTGGTTGAACTAGTTTCAACCAACTTCTAGTATTTGAATTCAAATGGGGTCTTATCCTTTTCCAACACCTCATCCAAGAGGGTGACAAGCAGAAGGACTCCCCTTCTACTCACCCTTAATCAGAAATCACCAAAAAAATATGTGACAAAAGATAGGTAGGCATGGAGAATAGATAAGGAAGAGATTAGGTTTTTCAAATTTCAAATCAACCAAGTTGAATTCAAAATTCAACTTAGTTTGAACTGGTCCAACCCATGAAAGAGGTAAAAGACAGAAGAGAGGAAAGGTGCACATTCATTTCTGCATGAGAAATCTCATGCAAAAATCAGAGGAGGGCATGGGTCAATGTGGAAAACTCAAATATGGTGGATGCTAGGGAGAGTTTGAATTCAAATCTTATTTGACTTGGTCCAAATTGATTTCAACCAAACCCATTAATTTAAATCAATTAAACCAGGTTAATCCTAACCAAATTAGGCTTAACCCAAACTAATAAAATTCTAATCATATTAAAAATTAATTAGGTCCAAGTTTTGATCAAATCATGATCGAATCTTCCTTACCGATTAGGTCATCTCATGACCTGATCGGGTCAAATCCAATCAAATCCAATTCGATCAAACTTGATCAAATCTCCATCACTCAATCAAATTGATCTAATCAATAATCAAATTACTAATTAATCCTTCAATAAATATAGAGTTCCAATCGGGTGGGTGTCTGGGCAACCGAGTCCCATCAACATGAAACTCTTGAAGTATCCCAAATCAGTGGAACTCTTAAATCCAGTGTCCCAAATAAATCGAACTCGGGATCATAGAGTCCCAGACCAGTAGCACTCTTGATCAGAGAGTCTCGAATGAGTAGGACTTAGAGTTTCAATCCATTAGAACTCTTGATCATAGAGTTTCAGTCTAGTGAGACTCTTGACCATAGAGTCCCAGGTCATCGAGACTCTTGATCAAAGAGTCCTATGATCAAGAGTCTCGAATGAGTAGGACCTAGAGTTTGAATCCATTAGAACTCTTGGTCATAGAGTTTCAGTCTAGTGGAACTCTTGACCATAGAGTTTCAGATCATTGAGACTCTTGATCAAAGAGTCCCGAACATGAAGGACTCAAAGTTTCAGTCCAGTGGGACTCTTGGTCAAAGAGTCCTAGTCTAGTGGGACTCTTGACCATCGAGTCTTAGATCATCGAGACTCAATAATAGCCATCAGATCAGATAGAAATATCTATTGTGTGTGATCCCATAGGTTTGAATCCTAAGTCGGTAGCATAAAAACTAATTTTCTGTATTAATCGATGTGACCATCTAGCAATGGTACCTGATGTTCGGATAGGTCAAATAATTGCAATACAATATTGACGAACCTATGGTATATGGTTACCATATAATTCATTCCCTTGAGCTCAATGCCCAAAGGATGATTTAGGATTTACTGTCAATCCTAAAATTCATCTGTAATGTATTTCAAAATTTAGCATCCATCATATGGACTACCCCGATCAAGAATTTGCTAAATTGAAATACAACGATGTGTTAGATATATGTGCCCTAGAAGCTAGAATTGGCTGACACTTGTAATACACTTCTAGGGGCAAAATTGTAATTTTGACTAAAATCAATAAATGAATTATTTTCTATCACATGTGTGTATTTAGTGTCTGTGATACATCCTTTGAGTTAATGGTAATGATAATTCATATTTTCAAGAGTTGAAAATTTAAGACATGAATAATCATTATTAACTTATAAATTGCTCCGGACCATAGGATCATCACGAGGATGGTGATTGATCCAGAAGGTTGGTGTACAATCGCTTCTCTTTAGTAGATGAGTCTTGAGTCTACATGTAGAGACATCGGAGCGAGAGTACAAATACTCGTTAGAGAACGAGGGCACTGAGCGTGACCACCTCGAGTAGTCATTAGGGAGTCTACCTTCTCGTCAATGACTAACTCGATGCTGTAGTAGTGTGTCTGGTTCTTTGACCTGAGGTGCATCGGTAGTTCACCTTGAGGGTGTTATAGTTTGACTACACCATTACTCGGTCTCCTAGCCATATGGAACCTTGAGGTGTATGTTGGCTATAGCATGTTCATTGTAGGAACTGGATGGCATCAAGATGGAATCTATCTACCTCGGTGGTAGAGGAGTAGCCTTATGATAATCATGAGAATCAAGTTCAGAAGTCCATGACCATGGCAGAGTGAAATAATTGAAAGAGTTTCTATTTAGATTTTCACATTGGACTTGAATCGAATGATTACATCATATGACAGAAACTAGGGTTTGTCGAGTTTACCTTAACCCTAATCTGATCGGGGCTCAAGATAGAAGGACTGAATCACACAGGTAGCTACACCAAGAGGTTCGCATTTAGCTCTGATGGGTTACCACCATGTACTACTAGGTGTCACTGGTGGATTTTGGGAGCAATTAGAATGATTTAGATGATCGATCATTCTAGCTGTTCGAATCAGAAGAGTTCTGATCCATCGAAAGGAGTTTCGATAATGTCGATGATAGAGATCATGACATATCCCATTACCATATAGAACTGAACCTAACTGGATCACACAAACAAGGGTTTGAATCTGGTGATCATCAATTGAACTTATCTAGTTCAATTGATCTGAATGAGATTCAATTAGGTTCAATGAAATCGTGCTAACACTCGATTGAACCTAACGTTCTTCTTTTTCTATCATAAATAAGTTGTCCTGTCTGAGCCAAAGGAGTTTGTGCTCAATTAGAGGCCTTCATATGGTCTGACTAGAGGTTGTCCAAGTTAGAATAGGTTTTCTTATTTTATAAGACATTACCTGCCATTTTTGGTCACCTGCTATTTCTTGTTCTTTGACTTTGGTCAAAAGTCTACCTTTGATTGGTCAAACGTTAATGATTGACACTTTGACTTTTGACCACATGTCATGCACCTATTGGAGAGCTGGTGGGGGCCTGTCCCCCTGCTAGAACCTAGCAAGGAGAAGGGCGCACGCCACCCTAGGCGTGTGCCCAAGTTGGAGGCACCTAGGAGTCCTTGTTGGATAAGGACTCCATCTTCGTTTTGGATTCCAATTAGAGTTCTTCTAAGAACCAACTTTGACTGGTCTTAGGCACCCTCTAAGGAAGAATCCAGGGGACTCTATTCCCACCAATCAGATTTAGATCTGATTTCACAAAGGGTTGTGATTGGTTGGAAGAAGAGGAGTTGGATCACAGCTAGTCTATAAATAAGACCCTATACCCAACTCAGATTAACATGAGATTGAAGCTAAGAGTTTCCATATGCCCCAAGGTTGCCTCTCCCCTCATTCTCCTTGCCAAACCACCTTCTCCCCTTGCTCTCCACATCCAAAAGGAGTTTTGGATTTTTGCTGGTGCGATTCAAGCAAGAGAAAGGCGATCAAAAGCAAGAAGGCTGCGCTGCTACAAAGAACGACTGCTGATCTTCAAAAGGAGTTTTGAAGATCCTCCAGATCAGATCCAGATCTGATTTTTGGAGATGGGATAGAGAAGAAGAGGATCTCTAGATCCAGCCTGAGTGGATACCCGTAGAGGCCAGATGCTTGCGTGGCTAGATCCAGAACCTTCCGCTGCATACAGGATCATCAATTGGGTAATAGGATTACCCAAATTAGGTAAATTAAATTTGATTTAATTTATCTTTATTTATTTTATTTATAATAATATTAATCGATCTAAAATTCCAGATTTGATATAGATCAATGAAATTTTTTTGAAATATATATCTTGGATCTGATCAGATCTGAACGAATCTGGACCGAAAAATCAGGAAACTGTAATAAGACCTTATTTAGGACAGATGTGACATGAGATGTGATTCAGATCTAAAATTAAAAATTAAATTAAATGATTAGGATCTAAGATTAGAAATATGCTGACTAGTTCTATAGAAGTTCTATAGAAGTCTTGCATGTTTTAATTTAATTTGATTAAATATATTTTAGATCCATTTATTTACTATTTTTGATATTATAATGGTTATAATAACATCTAAAAAAATAGTTAAATAAAATTATTTAATTTTAAAAATCATATAAGATGTGATTGATGCATGTCTAGACTAGTTGTAGAATAGTTCTACATAGTTGTCTAGATTAGAGTTTATTTTGATAAGATCAAATTTAAATCTAATTTTTAGATTATTATGAGATAATTTAGATATAAAATATGCATGATTCGATACATGAGATGTATGCAAAATATGCCATGATTAGATCTAATTTGTATATGAAATCATATAGAAGATATTGTTTTGTAGTATTGAATGTTCTGGATTAAGGCATTCCTCTTGGCGTCCGATCATAAGAATGAAGAAGGGTTTTAAAGGCCCTCTTTCCCATCGAATGGGGTGTTCTTATGATGTGTAGGGGGTACTGCTGTTGTCCTTAATCAGAAATCCAAAACTTACTTTCTGCAAAACCCTAGATCCTAAACCCTAGGATTTATTGTGCATATTTTGTTTATGAACCTCTACTTAATTTAAGATTATAAAATAAGAATTTTTAGATCTAAGACATATTCATAAACTGTGTTCGGGCTTGGGTAGCTCAATTAGGTCTAAGCGGTGATCAAACCAATCAAGAGTTGGTTTAGATGGATCAACAATGCTTAAATAGACCAGCCTAATATGATTGTCTGAATCACAGATCGAGTACAGATTAAGCAGACTTAATTAGGCTCAAAGTTAGAGTCTAGATTGTAGGCTAACTCAATTGATCTACTCAAAATTTTGTGTTTAGGTAAGTTTGGAACCTCGATGACTGTTTTTATTGGAAGCTACTCGATAATGCATTCTTGTACAAGTTAGTGGCATATATCCCCACCGGTTTCACTTACCTGGCATATCTGTTGACAAGTTCTGAATCTGAGGTGGTCAATAATCCAAGCTAACCCATGCATAGGTTAGTCATAATTGTTATGACTAAGCCAAGTGTTAATGAGACCTGAATCAATTATTCCAAAGAAAGATTAAGTCTTGAACGTGTCTTCCACCCACCTTGTAGATGTGGCGGACCCTTTCAGGGTTGATTGTTCTCGCTAGATACAGTGGCTTAGTTGCATCGGGAAGATGCAACATGTCTATTAGGCATTGGATGTTATGGGCTGGAGGATGAGTTTGGGCTCAATATTTCGGATACGGTGAGAGACTCAATTAGGAACCCAGCCTCATGCAAATGGTGGGTCTGACTTAACTAAGGAAGTGGAGTCAATATTCTGGATACGGTGAGATTCATGAATTAGAGACCAGTTTGGGTGCACAAATGATTAGAGAATCATTGAACAAGAGTTGTTCACTCAATTGGCTAACCCATCACCAATAACTGTTAGATGAGGTGATGAGTCAGTTGGTGAAGATTTGCCCCCACTAGAAATCATTAATCGTGGAGATTTTTTGCATCTCTACAGAGGGAGTGTAGGGATCTGAGAAATAGTGGGAGCTAATTTGTTTAAAAATAAAATTCCTAAATAAATTGGTCAAGTCAAAATTATAATATCTAATTAGAATCTTTGACTCTTTACAGAAAAAGATGTCTGCGTCAACCATTGGCACGTATCTGGACACACACATAGACTGACGGACCCAATTATAAAGATTGGCTCAGGAACTACAAATTATTTTGGGTTCTGAGAAGTTTAACCATGTTTTGGATCGGGCCCTCCCCCTTACCAGCCGTCCATCTGTTGAACAGAGAGCGTCTCTGGAAAAATGGATAGACGAAGATAATAGCCAGATATTACATGTTGGGCCTCGATGTCTGATGAGCTCCAGCGCCAACATGAGAATATCAGGACTGCACGCCAAATGTTGACTCACCTATAGGAGTTATTTGGTGAACAGAGTCGCGCAGCCAAATATCAAGTCACGAAATGACTTTTTAAGGTTAAGATGCGTGATGGGCAGTCAGTCCAAGATCACTGTCTGACAATGATCAAGGAAATGGAAGAGCTTGAGAAGCTCCATGTGAAGTTGGACTTGGACCTGCAGAACGATATTATTCTGCAATCCTTGACTAATGCATATGGACAATTCATCATGAATTACCACATGCATAAACTTCAGAATACTTGGCCGCATATTAATGAATTATGCTGGTTACGCTGAGCTTCTATGAAGAGGGATTCTAAAGAGGCTCAG